>OZ007593.1:107773031-107975531 GCA_963931845.1 Maratus michaelseni
CGAATCGATTCCTCCATCTCCTGAACGGTCGAAAACTCTATTTCAAAGACCTTCGTCGCTCCGGTCGCTCGAATGCCGAAACGTGGCTCAGGGAGCAAGCCGACATGACTTTTTATGAAACGGTAGGCGACGACTCGTGGACCCCGAGGCCTTTCCATCAGAAACTCCTCAACGAATTCAAGCCCCTCGTCGAAAGAAACACGCAACTCGAATCAAAAGTCGCGGCCTTGCAAAAAGAGGGCGAGGCTTTGCAACTGGAAACGGTCGCATGGCGCGCAAAGCACGAGGTCGCCGAGCAAAGGGTCCAGTCTCTGCAGGAAAAAAATGACGAGCTCAACGACCGCGTCGTTCAAATGACTCTCAAAATTGTTACTCTGAACGATAAAATCCATTGGATGAACGAAGGCGAAATTGCCCGGCTCAACAGAGAACTGGCCGAAACGAAACGGAAATGCAAAGAGCTAGAAAAGAGAAACGCGGAATTGGCATTTCGGTCCACGTGACCAAAAACAACGATTAGAGGGCTGACGGAAGCTGTAGGAAGACGAACCGCCTAAACTTTTTGACCCACTCGGCGGTCGCTCCGCTCCCGCCTCGTGGGCAAAAAGTTTAGGCGGTCGTCTTCCTACAGCTTCAATCCATTTAAATTTAATTTTTTTTTTCTTTAAATTTAAATTTTTAAGAAAAGTTTATTTTTTTTTTACTTTAAGTTTTTAAGAAAAGTTTATTTTAAACCCTTACTTTTATTTAAGTTTAAAATTTTAAGAAAAGTTTTACCCATGAAATGTTTCCCCGAAACCCCCCTTCAAATACCATTAGGAGATGTAGGCAAAAGTTTAATTTAAACTCTAATTTAGATTTAAATTTAAAATTTTAAGTTTTACCCATGAAATGTTTCCCCGAAACCCCCCTTCAAATACCATTAGGAGATGTAGGCAAAAGTTTAATTTAAACTCTTATTTAGATTTAAATTTAAAATTTTAAGAAAAGTTCTACCCATGAAATGTTTCCCGAAACCCCCCTTCAAATACCATTAGGAGATGCAGGCAAAAGTTTCTGTTACATTTAATAACAGTTGAACCTATAGTTTATATTATAATTTATATTATAATATAAATTATAAGCTTTAACTATAGAAGTTTGGTTCCTCCTCTCCCTCCGGTCAGCGCTTGCCCTCCGAGTCCACGGTTACCTAAAGCCTGACCTCTAGTAAAACACCAACCCGTTTCTTTCCCCCCTTGATTCATGACGTCACGATCTCACGTGGCCCGGGTCAACGACCTCATGCCATCGCGATTTCACGGCTCCTCGGAAAAAAAAGATTTCATCGAGTCATCCCTCGCGGTGCAAAAAAACCATGTCCAATGGCTACGTGACGTCATGGAATCGTGACGTCACGTAGCCAGGGTCAACGACCTCATGCCATTGCGATTTCACGGCTCCTCGAGGAAAAAGTTTTCATCGAGTCATCCCTCGCGGTGCAAAAAAACCATGTCAAATGGCTACGTCACGTAGCCAGGGTCAACGACCTCATGCCATCGCGATTTCACGGCTCCCCGGGGAAAAAAGATTTCATCGAGTCATCCCTCCCGGTGCAAACGAAACCATGTCCAATGGCTACGTGACGTCATGGAATCGGGTCAACGACCTGCAAGCCAGCGCGATTCCCGTGAAGAAATTTCTGCCTAAACGCAAGCGGCCGGTCACGCGTCAACACCCTGCATGAAAAAAAAAAAATAAAATAAAAATAAATAAATATGGAGCTTTCAAAATATTTTAGAAACTAAAATCTGAGTTGACACTCTAAGCCCATAGCCCTACAAAAAAAAAAAAAAAAAAAAAAAAAAAAAATTGTAACTGAATTTTTTTTTTTTTTTTTTTTTTTTTTTTGACGAGTTAGACTTGGAGGTTTCAAAATATTTTAGAAACTAAAAATCTGAGTTGAGTCTCAGCCCAGTTTAAGCTGGCTTGTCAAAAAAAAAAAAAAAAAAAAAAAAAAAAAAAAAAAAAAAAAACTGAGGGTTATGGGCTTAGACTGTCAACTCAGATTTTAGTTTCTAAAATATTTTGAAAGCTCCAAGTCTAACTCGTCAAAAAAAAAAAAAAAAAAAAAAAAAAAAAAAAAAAAATGCCAGACTTGGAGATTTCAAAATATTTTAGAAACTGAAATCTGAGTTGACAGTCTAAGCTCATAACCCTACAAAAAAAAAAAAAAAATTGTAACTGAATTTTTTTTTTTTTTCTTTTTTTTTTTTTTTTTTTTTTTTTTTTGTAGGGTTATGAGCTTAGACTGTCAACTCAGATTTCAGTTTCTAAAATATTTTGAAATCTCCAAGTCTAGCTTGTCAAAAAAAAAAAAAAAAAAAAAAAAAAACTGAGGGTTATGGGCTTAGACTGTCAACTCAGATTTTAGTTTCTAAAATATTTTGAAAGCTCCAAGTCTAACTCGTGAAAAAAAAAAAAAAAAAAAAAAAAAAAAAAAAAAAAAAATGTAACTGAATTTTTTTTTTTTTTTTTTTTTTTGACTAGTTAGACTTGGAGCTTTCACCAAATCTTACATTTCTTAGACTTGTACATTTGAAAATATTTTTGCACTGAATTTGAATTAATAACCCTACATGAAAAAAAAAATAAAAAAAAAATTAAATAAATAAATAAATAAATAAATAAATAAATAAATAAATAAATATTTCTTAGATTTGTAACTTTGAAAATATTTTTGCACTGAATTTGAACTAATAACCCTACATGAAAAAAAATAAAAATAAATAAATAAATAAATACATTTTTTACATACAAAATTGACATGTAAAATCTTTGGAAATCGATTTTCTTGGACATTTTCTTTCCATTCGAAGGGACAAATGTTTCTTTCTGAGCTAGTTTTTTTCACTTCTTCAAACATAGAATGTACCGGTATTCAGTGTCATATCCGTGGACAGAAAGCTCATAGAAAAGATATTCCATATCAGAATTATTTAATGTATCCACTTGCTGAGGACTGGAACATTCATATGGCATAGAATTTCCATTCTTTAACACAGAAGCCAGTACTAAATTGTAGACATTAGCAACAAAGATATAAAATTTCCATTATTATTTGAATTTTATAACTAAATAAAAGTTTGTTGAAAGTATTCATGGCTCCCCGGAAAAAAATAATCTCATCCGTCCCAGTGCAAAAAAAACCCGTCACGGTTCCATGACGTCACGCGGCCTGGGTCAATGACCTCGAGTCAACACGATTCCACGGCTCCCCGGAAAAAGATGTCATCCAGTCATGCCCTCGCGGTGCAAAGCAACCCTCTCCAACGACTCATGACGTCATGGATTCATGATGTCACGTGGCCCGGGGTCAACGACCTGCAAGGATTCCACGGCTCCCTGAAAAAAAAAATCTCATCCAGTCATTCCATCGTGGTGCAAAGAAACCCTCTCAAATGGCTACGGGACGTCCCGTGGCCCGGGGTCAACGACCTGCAAGGATACCACGGCTCCTTGGAAAAAAGATTTCATCGAGCCATCCTACTCGGTGCAAAAATCTTTTCAAATGGCTACGGGACGTCCCGTGGCCCGGGTCAACGACCTGCAAGGATGCCACGGCTCCCTGGAAAAATGTTTCATCGAGTCTCCTTGCAAAAAAACCATGTCAAACGGGGCCACGTGACGTCACGCAAGCCAGCGCGATTCCCGTGAAGAAATTTCTGTCTAAACGCAAGCGGCCGGTCACGCGTCAAAACCCTGCATGAAAAAAAAAAAAAAAAAAAAAAAAAAAAAGTAATCGTAAAATTTGTTTCAAAATATTTTAGTTTCTAATAATATTTTGAAAGCTCCAAGTCTAACTCGTCAAAAAAAAAAAAAAAAAAAAAAAAATGTAACTGAATTTTTTTTTTTTTTTTTTTTTTTTTTTTTTGTAGGGGGGGGTATGAGCTTAGACTGTCAATTCAGATTTCAGTTTCTAAAATATTTTGAAAGCTGCAAGTCTAACTCGTCAAAAAAAAAAAAAAAAAAAAAAAAAAAAAAATTATACGATTACAGTCAACTGAGATTTTAGTTTGTGAAATATTTTGGAAGCTCCAAGTCTAGCTTGTCAAAAAAAAAAAAAAAAAAAAAAAATAGTTACAATTTTTTTTTTTTTTTTTTTTTTTTTTTTTTTTCGGTTCAGAAATGTGTTATTTAGAGTGAGTTTGTTCATAATGTTTCAACTAGTTTGCGACAATATGATACACTTAAGAGAAGACATTGTTTTTTTCAAGTTTAACATTACAGATGAAACGGCTCAAAAGATAATCAAACGATATCCACCCGATAAACAACAGCGACGTATTTGCGACAAACTTCTCGTGCCTCATTTATTATGGTCTTTTTATAAAGGAGAAATTTTGAAACACGGAGAGTTTAATTTGGCGTACAAGCTTTGGCCCTTCGAAGTTGAAATAGGTACTATCAAAATGCCTAATCATTTGGATTTTAGTGATATGAATTTAAACGACGAGGAAAAAAAATTCATTACCCATCACGAGACGTTGGAGAAAATTCGACAAAATTGTGTCTGCGTTCGACATGTCCCGTCCCGTTTAATAGATCAGTGCGTGAATAAAATCATCGAAGAAACTCGATACCAGAAACACGAAGGAGGAGACTGGGCATTCCTTTTACCCAAAATGCTTTGTCAACAACTCGCATTTTACCGACGACTTTTGTCTTCCAAATGTTACTTTCGAGTACAAATGCCTTCGTGGGATCCGGAAAGAGTGCAACATTTTAGCGTTGACGCACTGATGAATCTGTTTAAAGAAAAGGACAAAAAGTTTTCCAAAGAGTTTGTCGTCTGGTTACAGAATGATGACACATTTTCTTTCAAACAATTTGAAAATTCACATAGGTTAGTTTTAATAACATTTGTATATCTTTTAGAGGATGATTATTTATGTTTGGAATGTTTTAAACAATATTTCAGAGGTTATCGACTTGTATGTTTTGTGGGAAGATGCTATAAAATTAGCTACGTTTCTTTTTTTGACTCTTTAAAAAAACGTAGACGATACTGGTGCTTTCACTGTAAACAAGTACCCCTATTTCAAATTTTAAATTTGCAAGAATTATGTGACCAATACGGTACGACGACAAATCCGATTCAATACGAATTATTTATTTAAATTAGACTTGGAGGTTTCAAAATATTTTAAAAACTCCAAGTCTCACTCGTCAAAAAAAAAAAAAAAAAAAAAAAAAAAAAAAAAATTTTTTTTTTTTTTTTTTTTTTTTTTTTTTTAGGGTTATGAGCTTAGACTCAACTCAGATTTTAGTTTCTAAAATATTTTGAAAGCTCCAAGTCTAACTCGTCAAAAAAAAAAAAAAAAAAAAAAAAAAAAAAAAATTTTTTTTTTTTTTTTTTTTTTTTTTTTTTGTAGGGTTATGAGCTTAGACTCAACTCAGATTTTAGTTTCTAAAATATTTTGAAAGCTCCAAGTCTAACTCGTCAAAAAAAAAAAAAAAAAAAAAAAAAATAAATAAATTTTTTTTTTTTTTTTTTTTTTTTTTTTTAGGGTTATGAGCTTAGACTCAACTCAGATTTTAGTTTCTAAAATATTTTGAAAGCTCCAAGTCTAACTCGTCAAAAAAAAAAAAAAAAAAAAAAAAAAAAAAATTTTTTTTTTTTTTTTTTGACGAGTTAGACTTGGGGCTTTCAAAATATTTTAGAAACTAAAATCTGAGTCAATAACCAGCAAGGATTCCATGGCCCCCCCGAGAAAAAAGATTTCATCGAGCCATCCCCTCCTCGTGCAAGAAAAACACTTTCCATGACGTCATGGAATCGGGACGTGACGATCCCACGTGCCCCCGGGTCAACGACCTGCAAACCAACGCGATTCCTCGACTCCCCGGGGGAAAATCTCCTCGAGTCATCCCTCTCGCTGCAAAGAAACCATTTCAAATGACGTCTTTCGTCAACGACCTCGCGATCCCAAGGGCTCCCCGGTTCATCGAGTCATCCCCTCTCGCTGCAAAACTCCCCGTCGTTGACGTTCAGACGTCACGATCCCACGCGGCCTGGGTCAACGACCTCAGGATTTCATGGTTCCCGGTTGATCGAGTCATTCCCTCACCGTGCATTTTTAAACGCCACGTGACGTCACGATCCCATGACGTCATGTGGCCCGGGTCAACGACCTGCAAAGAGATTCCCGTGAAGAAATTTCTGATTAAACTCGAGCAGCGAGCCACGCGTCAAAGCCCTGCATGGAAAAAAAAAAAAAAAATTTTTTTTTTTTTTTTTTTTTTTTTTTTCAATTATTGAAAAATTTTTTGGATACAAATCTGCTAATCATTCGAACTGTGGTGTACAAGAGATATATTCGAACTATATTATACCAATTCAAATTCATGTTCAAATACAAGGTATTTTGAGCCTGATTTGAATTTGACATGGCAAATGGATTTTTTTGTTGTCTAACAACAGATAAACTTCTTAAACCACCCCAACCATTATGATCGTCTATCCATGTTTTTAATTTTTCTTTCACCAATCTAGAAAAGCATTTATAAATCACATTCACGATTGATTTAGGTAGCATTTTTATGATACACATGATAGTCAATTCTCCAACGAAAGCAAAGAAAGCTATTATTCGGCTCCAGGTTATACCTTCAGAAAACAATTCGTTAAATACGTCTAATAAAATAGAGTCTACTGAGTTTTCTTCTATGACATTTATTTCTGCACACATATTTTTCAATGGAGTAGCATAACTGTCTCTAAAGGCATCGATAATTTCTTTTGTTGCTTCTGAAACATGTTTTTCTTTTTCATTCATCGGATTGATCGCATCGAAATTATAATGATTACGCAATAGGTGGGAAAATACATTTTCAAGAATAAAATCTGTTCTGATATTTTCTTTAGCGTAATGTTTTCTTTCAAAATCGTCAAGTTCTTCACGCACAAACGTTGATTGAAATAAATTTTGCGCCATCTTGCTGTTAAATATACTATATATAAGAGCTCAAACGATAAGTGTTGGTCATTGATTTGAAAACAGCTTATATAACGACTCGGATTTTAGTTTGTAAAAAAATATTTTGAGAGCTGCAAATCTGATTGGCTAAAAAAAAAAAAAAAAAAAAAAAATTTTGTAACTGAATTTTTTTTTTTTTTTTTTTTTGACAAGCTACACTTGGAGCTTCCAAAATATTTCACAAACTGAAATCTCAGTTGACTGTAATCGTTTTTTTTTTTTTTTTTTTTTTTTGACAAGCTAGACTTGGAGCTTTCAAAATATTTTAGAAACCAAAATCTGAGTCGACAGTCTAGGCTCATAACCCTACAAAAAAAAAAAAAAAAAAAAAAAAAAAAAAAAAAAAAAAAAAAATTATACGATTACAGTCAACTGAGATTTTAGTTTGTGAAATATTTTGGAAGCTCCAAGTCTAGCTTGTCAAAAAAAAAAAAAAAAAAAAAAAATTCAGTTACATTTTTTTTTTTTTTTTTTTTTTTTTTTTTTTATTTGTGGTTATGAGCCTAGACTGTCAACTCAGATTTTAGTTTCTAAAATATTTTGAAAGCTCCAAGTCTAGCTTGTCAAAAAAAAAAAAAAAAAAAAAAAAAAAAAAAAAAAAAAACGATTACAGTCAACTGAGATTTCAGTTTGTGAAATATTTTGGAAGCTCCGAGTGTAGCTTTTCAAAAAAAAAAAAAAAAAAAAAAAAAAAAAATTCAGTTACAAATTTTTTTTTTTTTTTTTTTTTTTTTTTTTTTTTTTTTTTTTTTTTTAGCCAATCAGATTTGCAGCTCTCAAAGTATTTTCAAAGTCTGAAAAAAAATATTATTTATTTATTTATTTATTTATTTTTTCTGGTAGGGTTACTAGTTCAAATTCAGTGCAAAAATATTTTTCAAAGTCAAAAAATATATTTTTTATTTATTTTAGGGTTACTCGTTCCAATTCAGTGCAAAACTATTTAAAAAGTCAAAGAAATTTTTTTATCCGTCCATGACCGGGAAAGGACTCGTCGGGTCGAGTCTCTCGAGCTTCATTTCCAAAGCCACGCGATCGCACGCCTCTTTTATCCACCGACTGTACTCGGCCTGCACGCGTTCCATTTCCGAGGCCACGCGTTCGCTCAGTTTGCTCAGTTCGCGGCTGTGCTCGTGCCGCAGGCGTTTCACCTCCGCGGTCAGGCGTTCGCACGCAAACGTTTGCACGCGACTCTGCTGCAAAAGACTCGCTTCCAGGCGCTGGGCGTTTGCGTTTTGCTGAAACAGAAAACTCCCTAGCTTACGCCTCTGATTCGCATCCGACTCCAACGCTGCCAAAAATTGGTCCCGCTGCCTTTGATGGGAGCGTTCCATTTCCTGGATGCGAGCGGCGAGCGACTCCTTTTCCAGCTGGCGTTGCATCGCGTCGTCTCGCAGGCGGAGAGTTTCGCGCTGCAAAGCCTCCCGCTCCCAGTCTTTGCGCTGCAAGGCTTCGCAATGGGCGTGCTCGAGGTTTGGAGACCCCTCGAAAGACTTGGAGTCGAGAAGTAGGGCCCGCACGCGTTCCAATTCCGCTTCTTTTTGCCGCAAGGCTTCCCGGTGCTCGTGATCATGCTGCTCAGACTCGCGCTGCCAGCGTTCGACGCTCCGCTTCAACTCTTCCGCATGCTTCCCCTTCAAAGTTTCTAGCTCGGCCGTGAGACGCTTCACCTCCTCGTCCTGGAGAGGTCGCATGCGACTCTGCGCCTGCTGCAGGTCATACCGCAGGCGTTCCATTTCGGCATTTTTGTGTTCGAGCTCTTCTCGATGCAAATGAGCCTGTTTGACGAGCTCGAGCTGCAAGCGTTCAATTTCCGCGTTTTTATGCTCAATTTCCTGCAGATGCTTGACGAGCGGATCGTCTCCCGGTTCACCGGCCATGGCAAGTCACGCACTCGAGGCTTTGCGTTTTCACGGGGGGGTTGTCTACCCGTGACGAGAGGCTAATGTGAACGAGTCTTGATGAAGGGGGTGGGGGGGCCCTTTAGTCTGGGGGGGTCCTGAAAAACTCGGTGAAACGGGTGGGGGGAAGATTTGGAAAGAGGCAGGTTTTAAAGACTGAAAGAGTGTTTGCTCTTTTACTGATACCAAGTATATAACGTGCGAAAAAAAAAAAAAAAAAAAAAAAAAAAAAAAATTATTTGTAGGGTTATGAGCCTGGACTGTCAACTCAGATTTTAGTTTTTTAAATATTTTGAAAGCTCCAAGTCCAACTCGTCAAAAAAAAAAAAAAAAAAATTAGCCTAGACTGTCAACTCAGATTTTAGTTTCTAAAATATTTTGAATGCTCCAAGTCCAACTTGTCAAAAAAAAAAAAAAAAAATTTGTAGGGTTATGAGCCTAGACTGTCAACTCAGATTTTAGTTTCTAAAATATTTTGAAAGCTCCATGTCCAACTCGTCAAAAAAAAAAAAAAAAAAAAAAAATTTTTTTTTTTTTTTTTTTTTTTTTTCCGTTGAGCTAGCCAATCAGACTTTGAGCTCTCAAACTACCTTTTTCCAAACTAAATTCCGAGTCGCTATATAAGCTGTTTTCAAATCCATCCCAATCTTGTTACCAAACATGCCACCCAAATTGAAAAGGCCCCTCAGTCGTTACTACAGTCGTTTGAGGCATTTTAAAATTCCATTCAAGTGTCCGCACTGCAATCTAACCTTATTACCCAAAGCGTTTGAAGAACATTGCAAGAAGCATCATCTCGATCGAGAAACGCAATGCGTCTGGTGCAACGGACGCACGTCTTGGCAAAAGGGAACTAAATTTAAAAACATGAACCATCTCCTCGACTGCTTTTCAAGTTTCGTGATTCCCTTCAAAAAGCCTCGCAAACCTCCCTTCCAAAAACCTCCTCCCGTGGAGGAGCCTCTTCCGACCGTCCTAGAGCCTACCCTCTCGTGGCCGCCCTGCCACGAAAACTTTGTCCTCGACGACACGAAACCCCTGTGTCAAGCGAGGTGTCTCTCGGGTCATTCCAAACTCTCCAATCTTCCGCCTCAAGCCTACCAACTCTTTTCGCAAGTCGACCTGGATCCCCTACCCCTTCCCTTCCAGGACGAAGGATTGAATTTAGCGGCCGGATGCGTTCGAAAGTACTTGCAGTTGGGAAAGGACTGGGAATGCCTGCACATCATGGTGCGAGCCGTCGCGTTCACCCCTTTCCTAAGAGCTCTGGAAGAAGGCGACGCGGGGCAAACTCGTTTCCTACCCTTCTCCTGCTGGTGCGATGGAGGCACGTACCGGCAAGCACGTCATCGCCAGCACCGGCATTTGCTCCTCTTTTCGCCCACGGGGCATTTCGTGCCCAACGTCTGGAAAAAAATTAAAATTCCGCGAGAAGACAAACCGTGCAAAAACTTTTATTGCATTCGCAGCAAAAAGATTAGCTCTCCCCTGCATCTGGTCAACGCCCTGGGCTACCTGAGCAAGAGGCAGTCGAAATGCGACGGTACCTTCACCAAAAAAGGTGGCCGAGTGATCGAGAAACCCAATCATTTCTGGATCTTCACCTCGCTCCCCGCTCCTTTCAGACTGTACGCCTGTCTGCAATGGGACGGAGGCATCCTGCAACTCCTCCATCAAGAGTATCGGTTCACGAAACCCGAACTCTTGGCCACGCGCGGCATCGAGAGAAACGAAGCGAAAGGACACTTTCAAATCGCCATCAAGCATCTCCCCAACATTCGCTTCAACCGCGTGCTGCGCGTAGCCAAACCATATCGACCCATCACAGGATCGGGTCGCGAAACGGAGCACTCCCTCCATCTCAATCGAGGCATGAAACTGTACTTTGAGCGGGACGACTCCCTGGCCTCGCTGGACGACCCGGCCTGGGGCCGCCTGCAAGCAGAGGCAGGCAACCTGTTTTACGACGTCATCTGCGAAGAATACTGGACTCCCTCCCCTTTCCAACAAAGAATCCTGACCTGCATCCATCCCTACGTGCTCAAAATTGAACAGTTGGAAAAAGAACTCGAAAAGAAAGACGCGGCCCTGGCCGACATGCGCACTCAACTCCAAGACTCTCGCGAAACCGTGCAGCGCATGCGCACTCAAGTCCACGAGCGCTCGCATCCCGACGCCCTGCAGCCTCAAGACGCAGACATGGAGCGCCTGCGCCCTCGCATCGACGACCTCCATCGCCTGCATCACGAAGCCTTAAAACAAAAAGACGCGGACATGGAGCGCATGCGCACTCAACTCCTCGAGCTCCATCGCCAGCAACTGCAGCGCAAAGATGAGGACATGGAACGCCTGCGGAACGAATCTGCGGAACTCGATCCCACGCATCGCGAAGCCTTGCAGCGCAAAGACGCGGAAATTGAACGGTTGCAACGGGAAGTCTTGCTGCAAAAAGACAGGGAAATTGCACGCTTGCGAAAAGATTTCGCCGAACAGAGTCGCGTGCAAAAGGAAATGTACGAGCGTCTGCTACAAGAGAGCGCGGAGCAGAATCGCCTGCAAAAGGAACGCACGAACGCAGAAATTTGCGTTCTCAAAACACTTTTGCAAGAAAAAAATCAAGCCCTCGAAAAGTTTAAAACGAAAAGAAAGTCACCCTTGTCGGAAACTGACGGAAAAAAATCAAAGAAATGAAGCGGAAGAGCAGGGCAGGTCTCTGACTGAAGAGTATGAAGATTGGGGGGGAAACAAAACTTTATACCCGCTCGGCGGGTCGCTGCGCTCCCGCCTCGCGGGCATAAAGTTTTGTTTCCCCCCAATCTTCATACTCTTCAGTCGCTCTTAATTTAAAATTTTTTTTTTTTCAATTAAACATTTTTGATCCGGACCCAAGTTGAAAATTTTTTTCCCAACTTTTTAAATTATAATTAAATTTTAAATTATAATTAAAATTAAATTTAAAATATTATTTAAAATTTCAATTTTAATTTTAATTAATATTAAAATTAATATTAATTAAAATTTCAATTTTTAATTTTAATATTAAAATTGAAATTGAAATTTTAATTAAAATTGAAATTGAAATTGAAATATTTTAAATTAAAATTTTAAATTGAAATGTAAGTCGATGTTCACGAAGCGCGTAAGTGGAAATTTGTGTGGTATTAAAAAAAGCCAATGGGAATCCCATGTTAAACGAAAGGTCAAATCCAACACCTCTCAACAGCTTTCATCGGCTCCAGGGAAAAAAGTTTTGGGCGAGCCTCCTTCCATTCCAGAGCTACCAATATCTCCCCCTTCCCTAATCACGTGACTTGGACGCGTTCCAAACTTACCCAGTTGAAAAAAAAAAAAAAAAAAAAAAAAAAAAAAAAAAATCAGTTTTTAAAATATTTCAGTTTTTAAAATCTGAGTAAACAGTCTAAACTTTCAAAAAAAAAAAAAAAAAAAAAAAAAAAAAAAAAAAAAAAAAAATCAGTTACAATTTTTTTTTTTTTTTTTTTTTTTTTGTGTACATATAAACAGTTTCTGAAACTCATTCCCATCCACCCCTTTCTGAACTCGTCCCGTTTCCAAGGTTGGTGTCCCACGTGCTGCAAAAAAATGGGCCAAAGGTAAAAAAAAACTCTCGAGGTTTTTTTTACCTTTGGCCCATTTTTTTGCAACTTTCACACCGCACGGGTGCTTACAGTTATTTTTTCAGTTCATTTTCCCTCTCTTCCTCGGCACATTTTTTCTGATAGTCCTTGATCCACGATTCAAACCGCCTTCCCTCCCGTTCAGGGCACTCTTCAATTTGCGGCATGTTGCTTCCCGTCACTTCCTTGACATTTCCAAATTTCAGCAGGTAGTAGAGCCTCCTCTCGCGCTCCAACTGCAGCAGGTTGAGCAGGGCCGAGAGTTCAATCAGCCACGCTTCGGGTCGCCGCTTGCACGCAGGGCTCACCTCTTTCAGCTTGCAGCTCGCCACGTCTTTGACCCACCTCTGACTCCGGTGGACCGCCAGCGCCACGTCTTCGGTGGAAAAGTACACTTTGCCGTTCCTCCCGACCACCCCAAGAATGCAGTAGAAAAAGTGGCCTTTGGTGAGCAAGAGTCGAAACAACATGGTGAAAAGGGAAGGAGCCCGCTCTGAGCCGCGTCTATTTATACTCGGCCGGGGGAAGCTCCGCCCACCGAGAAAACCAGTTTTTTTTTAAAACGTGGAAACGAGTCCAATGTTGGTGAGGTCGAGAAAACCAGTTTTTTTTAAAACGTGGAAACGAGTCCAATGTTGGTGAGGGATCTGACGCAAAAAAAGGGGCCGAAAAAGTAATGGGTTTAAAACCCATTACTTTTTCGGCCCCTTTTTTTGCATCTTTGGAAACGCTGCTTTGAAACAGCCTGTTTAAAGATTAGAGTACAGAGTGCGATAGACCTCTTCATACCATTTCGGAAAATACTTTCCGAAAGGGTACGGGGTTTGCTTGAGATGCATCATCCCGTCAAAGTTTCCGACTGGCATCACGTAACCAACGTAGAGAAACTGCTGCAATTTTCTGGCAGATGGAGTGATGATGCCCTCGGCGTCTTCTTTTTCCAGCATGCTGAGCAGCCACGTCTGCTCAATGACCCATGTCTCTCGTATCCCATTATGCGTAATGTTGGGCAAGATTTCACCCATCTTACAGCTGGCCACTTTGCGAATCCATCCCCGTTCAGAGGCCTTGTCCATCAGGTTCGCCACTAGCCCTGCGTGGTAATACACTTTGCCGTTCAGGCCGACCCCACCCGTCACGGCGGTCCCGCCTTGCAGATGCACCTTGAACAACATGTTGACACTGAACGCTTCACCGCTTACGTCCTTTTATAGTAGAGGTTTCGGGCAAATGACCTTTACGGGATCCGGCCGGGGGAAGCTCCGCCCACCGAGAAAAACCAGTTTTTTAAAACGTGAAAACGAGTCCAATGTTGGTGAGGGAGCTGACGCAAAAAAAGGGGCCGAAAAAAGGAATGGGTGGAATACCCATTCCTTTTTTCGGCCCCTTTTTCTGCATCTTTGGAAACGCTGCTTTGAAACAGCCTGTTTAAAGATAGAGTCCAGACCCCGCCCGATTGAACGCTTCACCGCTCACGTCAGTAAAGGTTTATTCAAAAAAACGTGGAAACGAGTCCAATGTTGGTGAGGGATCCGACGCAAAAAAATGGGCCGAAAAAGTAATTGGTTTTTAACCAATTACTTTTTCGGCCCATTTTTCTGCATCTTTAAAACACTGCTTTTTTTTTTTTTTTTTTTTTCAAAGCAGCTTGTAAAAGATAATTAGAGTCTTTGAAGCAGCTTGTAAAAGATAATTAGAGTCTTTGAAGCAGCTTGTAAAAGATAATTAGAGTCTTTGAAGCAGCAGCATGCATTAGCTTACGAGTCCAGCCGATTCAAGATTGCTACATACCCTTTTCAGCCATGTCCGAAAGTATATTCCAATGGGGTAGCGCGTTTGCATCACGTTCATCACCCCGTCATAGGTCCCGAGGGGCATCACGTACCCGAAATGCAAAAAGAGCTGCCATTCTCTGAGCCCGGGTCTTTTGGCACCCTGCGCAATCTCCCTCTCTATCAGGGCGAGCAGCCACGTGTGCTCAATGACCCAGGCATCCCGCAGTCCAGGATGCGTCAGATGAGGCAAGACGTCGCCCATCTTGCAACTGGCCACATTGCGAATCCATCCGAGGGCTTCTTCCTCCCCTTCGAGAGTGGGCTTCCCCATCAGGATCGCCACTGCCTCCCGTGATAATACACCTTGCCGTTCCGGCCGATCCCGGCCTGAAGAGAGGTTCCGTTGCGTAGATTCACTCTGAAAAGCATGTTGACAACTGAATCGACTCTGAGAAGAAGAACGGGTTTCAGTCACTCGACCTTCACGGTGGTGATCACGTGGTCTCGGCTCCCCGCAGGAAACGACGCGCGCAAAAAAAAATGGGATGAGAGAGAAAAACTATTTCATCACACTTTTTTTGGCATTGCAAAAATGCAGCAGGGAAACTAAAGTCTAGTCCATTTTGGGAATAAATTCTTGGGAGCAGTTGCCTTGCATGACAATAATTTTTTTGGGTGGGAGGCTTGAAAACCAAAATAGGATCCCGTCATCCTGGGTGTAAAATCTTTTTTTAAACGGGAGCGTTGAAGGATGAGCGATGGGAGGAATGGCAGCAGTAGCAGCAGCAGCAGCAGCAGCAGCAGCAGGTTCGGCATCTTCGTTGGGGTCGTAAGGGGGACAGCTTGGAGAGTAGGGCGTGAAATCGGGCGGCGACCGGGGACTATAGTCGGTGACATTGGAATCGGCAGCAGCAGCAGGGGGCGAGGCGGCAGAGTAACCAGCAGCAGCAGCAGCAGTAGCAGTGGCCTCGTCCTCCACCACTTCGTACTCTTCCTCCTCCTCCTCTTCCTCCTCCTCGCGATCGCGGTCCGGATCCGAGTCCACTTCCAGTGCTTCTTCAAAGAGTTGGTGTTTATAGCCTTCGAGCCATAGGAAAAAATTGACGGCGAGAGGATCGTTCTGATTACACAGTTCGGCTCTCGGGTAGCGAGGATCCGTGTCCACTCGCACGTAAAAATTGCCTCGATTGAAATGGTCATAAATGAGCTGGGCTCGCGTCTTTCGGGAACGGTCGAGTACCGAGAGCAGGCGGTTATGAGTCATGAGCCGCGTCTCCAGGAACCGGTGGTGTTCTTGGGCGTGATAGCGGGAGGCAATGTCTTTGAGCAGCACGTTGGAACGATGACGTGTAAACTGGTAGAGGGATCGATACCCCAAGAGTTTGGCGACAGACAGGGCTCCCCAGTACAGGCCGCCATTTTGACCGATGGCTCCCCAGAGCACGCCGGTTCCGAGCTTGAGTTGAAAGAGCATGACGCGGCATATAGAAGGCCAAAGAGAGCGCGCCGGACTATTTATGCTCGCGGGAGCCAGGGGGGGGAGGGGAAGGGAAGGGAAGAAGCAGAGAGAGAGAGGTGGTGAAGGAACGCGGGGAGGGCCAAAGACCCTTTTCTTTGAGAGGCGCGCTTCAAGGACAGGCAAGGGGAAGAGTGAATAAACTCGAACGAAGCGCCCGCGCAGAACGTGGGTTCATGCGTATCGATCCAGAGTTTTTTTTTTTTTTTTTTTTTTTTTTTTTTTTTTTTTTCCAAGAATTGGACGCAGGTGAATGGGTTCAAGGGGTGAGTCGCTATTCAATGGATGTATAGGAGGCGGGCCACTACATTGATGACAGTCTGGAAACGTCAACCATGGCAAAGTGCCCAAGAGAATGCATCAGCATTCTCCCGGGTACTCATTTTTTTTACGGTTCACTCGTCACCAACGTTGGTGACGAGTAGACTGCAAAAAAAATGAGTACCCGGGAGAATGCTGATGCATTTTCTTGGGCACCCATTTTTTTCCAACATTGGTGACGAGTAGACTGCAAAAAAAATGAGTGCCCGGAGAATGCCTCAGCATTCTCTCGGGCACTTTGGTTGACGTTTCCAACATTGGTGACGAGTAGACTGCAAAAAAAATGAGTGCCCGGAGAATGCCTCAGCATTCTCTCGGGCACTTTGGTTGACGTTTCCAACATTGGTGACGAGTAGACTGCAAAAAAATGGGTGCCCGAGAGTTGTGCATGCATCAGCACAACTCCCGGGCACCCATTTTTTTGCCTCTAGATAGAGAATTACAGTTCGGTATACGTTTTTTCAGCAGCAGCATCTTTATCCTCAACGAGTTTAAATTTTTTCAGAGTTCCTTTCCACTCAAACAAAATTTCAAGAGGACAGGCATCCTCTTGACGTGATTCCAGTACAGTGACTTGACTGCTTTCCGCAACGACGGGCGGGTTCATTAAAATCTCTTGGTTACATTTCATCATCGTCTCCATGAGGGGATCCGGGTAGAGTTTAAACACGGCATTTTTTTTAAACGTTTCAAACCAGTGAAAGAAGGTGGGGTGTCGGACCATATCCGGTATCCCCGGTACGTTCAGGATGAGCAAAATTGTCGGATGACTCACGTCTTTTTCGTCCCATTCCATCAAGATGCGGACGTACGTTTGATCCGAGCCGAGTCGCCTGCCAAACTCTTGCACCGACTCGACCCTAGACATTTGAAACAGTCGCATGGCCGCTTCATGCCGCACTACGCGTTTCTTGAGGTAGTGAGGCGGCGTATTCTTCAGGGTCGGGGCCACGTGCCGCACTTGCACGTTGGTCAGGGTTCGCGAAGGCCTATGAAGGCCCAGGACGCTGATGACATCTCGGGCGAACCAGTAGAGGAGTTCGTCTTGACCGATGAGTCCGGTCAGGACGTAGTGGTGATACGGTGTGGGCTGATACTGGATGCAAAAGGACATGGCGAGAGCGAGAGAGAGAATGCCGCGCGGATCGAAGCGGACGAGCGACTGAGGCTGAGGAGGCGGAGCCCGCTCGAGGGGCGGGACGCGGAGCGACGAATCGGGAGAGAGCTGCGCGCGCGGCCGGTCGAGCGGCGTAAACGGGTTTGGAAAGGGGGGAAGGAGGATAAAAAGACGGGAAGGGAGAGGAGAAGAAGAAAAAACAGTCATGCAGTTTCGAGTGGGTTTGATGGACCGCCAACTCTACTTTAATCTTTTCGGAGCTGTGGGAAAGAATGGAAAAATGTATTGGGGAACGTTAGAGTTGGCTCTGTTGCTAGGGAAATGCAGTATACACGCCTGGGCTCGAGAAGTGGGTAGCTGTCTCAGCAGCGACATTTTACCAGAATGGAAAACCGAATGGGTGATTGAACACACGGCCCTGATTCATCTCCTCGCCTACCGCTTGGCATCGGGGTATAAGGCCGATAGGGAAGCGAGACTCTACGAGTTTTTGAACAAGGGACGCATCTTGGAGCGCAAACGGGTCGGCAAAGTCGTGTATTTGAGACAATGCGGCGAAAAGGAGGGATACCTGCTGCCCGCCTACTTGCTCGAATGGCAGGATAAAATGCAGACGACCTGCAAAAGGGACTAGAATCTTTCTGAAGGCCAGAAAGGGCAAAAAAAAATGGACCAAAGGACATTATCCTTTGGTCCATTTTTTTTTGCGTCCGTGGACAGGCCAACGTTGGCGAGTGAAAGACGACCTGCAAAAGGGACTAGAATCTTTCTGAATAACAGAAAGGGCAAAAAAAAATGGACCAAAGGACAATGTTCTTTGGTCCATTTTTTTGCGTCCGTGGACAGGCCAACGTTGGCGCAAAGCGAGTGAAGCGCGAAGGGTATTAAGGTTTTTTTTTTTGGGGGGGGCTAAAGGGGCCGACGGGCATTATAAATTTTTCTGAAGGGGTTCCGGTGCTCGATTCATTTTGCAGTCGACTGTAGTAGTCCACTTTAGAGGAATGGCGTAGGTAATGTATTTTCTATTAAATTTATGTTAAAAAAATTTATTTTTCGTTTATTTTGATATTTACTTTCTGATTTAACTAATACGTCATTATTTATAAATGTTGTGTTCGTCATGAAATTAGAAACTAAATAATCGAATGTTTACACTGATATAGTAGGGCACTTTAAAAGATTGAAATGACGTAATGATTTTAACTAAAAGTTTATGTGAAATTAAAATTAGCATCAGCGAAGATTTACTGTAATATAGTACTGCACTTTAAAAGATTGAAATGACGTTATTAATATTTTCCATTAAATTTATGTTGTAAAAAATGTATTTTTGGTTTATTTTAATTGTTGTGTAGAAATACGATTTTCTGTGTTTTCGAATACGTTATTTATAAATGTTCTGTTTTTTATGTTTCCAAAATGGCAACGGATAATAGTAGCTTGGCGCAGTCTTGAAAATCGCGCCATCCAAACAGTCGCCAATCTTTTGTTTACATTTTAGCGTCAGTGTAACACATCTGTTCCTAAAATTTGATTGGTTGCGATGATTATTTGCAAAACGTAATCGCTAAACATCTTAGCGAGCATTATATTATCGCCAAGCTAATCCTTGTTAAATTGTCTCATTTGTCTAATCGAACTGTTCTAGACAACTATCGCCAAGTTCTGAAATATGGGTTTGCTATATTTTGAAAAAAATATCTGTGTGAGCACACGCTGAGCATGAACTCTGTACGCGTTTCACTACACTCATATAAAGGCACCCTATAATAGTCTCACCAGGACAACACTAGATACCGGGCTTGCTCATTCACTATCATGACGTCACAAATAATGGCTGGCCGCGACCAGCAATTGGTACAACGCGACGCGCCCATCGTTTTGTGCCAATCGCTGTATGTCTTTCGTCGTGGCCAGCCACCATTTGTGAGGTTTTGATAATGAATGAGCAATCCCGGTATCTAGTGTAGCCCTGGTCTCACTCGTTAACATCACATTAAACAAGTATAGGCGAATATGATCAAGCTCTGGAATCTGGGTGTGCAATAAATTGGACAAAACTTTCAGTCTGAATATGAGCTCTGTGCGTGTGTCGCCACTTTTTTTATGCAGGATCCTTAACGTTTATTATTTGAGATTTATTTGCACGAGCAACATTGTTGCAAAAATGCATACTTCCAATTGGCAACTATCGTTTCAAAAATGGAATAAAATCTATTTGGATCACCGCCTAAGTTTCTGCTTTAAGCCTCGTATTGCATAAAGGTATAATCTAATTTGATCATGCACTTCTGATTATTTCAATCACCAAATAAAAGATATAATGTAGAGCACTTGCATTCAATTGTCACAGAAGTATGATTTGCTTTTTTAATTAATGCAGAGATCATTTCTCCAATTAGTACTGTTTTGAAATACTTTTCGATTATACAACAATAAAAAAATACTTTACTATTATGGGAAACAATGTGTAGAATATATAATTTTGATATTCCATAGCATTTGATATTCTTTTACAAAAAATTCTCTTTTAAAAAGTATTATTACTTTGAAGTTCTACGATCTTAACAAGCCCTCAAATTATTAGAAGTGTCGTTTTGTCAAAATTCTCTCAATTATCAACAATTCAAATTTGAATATTTCAATCTGTTACAAAGGTACGCTTTCTATAAGAGAGTTTCTATAGAATATAGAAGATGTTTACTGTTATTACATTTTAATATGGAATATTATTTTTTATAGCAACAAAATGTATTTGCGTTTGGCGAAAATGACTCCTAGTGCATATTGTGCCCAAAATAATTAAGTAACCAGATCAATATCATATTCTAAAGCATTTTCAATATATGTCTTTAAAATTATGTTAGGATTCGTAACTTTATCTGGATATCGACTGATTTAGTTCGAAAATGATTCAAAACTGGAGGAAAAAACTTGTAGAAGGGGTGAAGTAGACCTAGACGACTCGGAGTAACATAGCAATGCTGATCGGATATGCAATCTTAACTAGATTTGGGGTTTGTTAGGGGCTAAATCATCGTGATCGAAAATTTGCACTAAACTATAATTTTTAAAAAATCAAGACTTTCCTGATAATGAAATTCTTCGAAGTTTTCTGCCAACGTGCTTGATTCTTACCATCTACGGTTTTGCACGTTTGAGGGGTCCAACTACAGCTCTGACAAATAGCTCCCTCACGCAGATAACTAGCGCCCTCAAACGTGTAAAACTGTAGATGATAGGAACCAGGCACTTAAACAAAACTTCGGGGAACTTCATTATCAGAAAAGTCATGACTTACTTTAACTCTATGTCAATTTTCGATTACGATGATAACAGCCCCTAACAACCCCCCTTTCTCGTTAGGATTGCATTTCCGATTCTCCATTGTTATGTGATTCCGAGTCGTCTAGGTGTACTCCATTTCTCCTAGAAGTTTGTTCCTCCAGGTTTGAATAACCCTGTAGATATACGCAAGTGTCGTATGTTAAATTGGAAGGTTATGTCCAAATCATGATTCATTACAGAACTTGAAAATACTTGATAGGATTAGGATACCTGTATAAATAATTGGTGATTTACGGTTTATAAAAATTGATGGAATAGCAGAATTTAGAAATAAGGAAATAGCCAAGCATCTCGACGAATCTAGAACTTTTTTTTAATTATGAGGCAAATATCGCTAAGTTCTGGAACGTCCGCTGCTATAACTTTAATAAAAATATCAATTTGAGAACGCTCTCTGTGCGTATGTCACCATTCCTATGTATAAAACAATCTAGATAGAATGAATTCGCTTAGACGAGTTAGACCATGTATCTGTGAGGTTCACGAGTAAAGACTTATTCGCCTGATGAGAATTGCAGGTTCACAAAATCTGTGCTTGTACAAAATCATTTTGACAAATAAAAATATACTTCCAATATGTCGCCAAATTGATAAATTATAGCACTTTATTTTAAGACATTTATCCAAATTCAGTTACGTAGATAAGTAATTAGCTCAGTATGCGCATATAATAATCTGGTTGCGATTTTGAGCTAAATTTTCTTTCTCGAGATTTTGCCATTAACAATAAATGAAAAACAAATAATGTCGTAAAGGTAAAATATCTAGCCAAAACTATCTTATAGATATTAACTAAGAGCTGAGTTTTAACCTCGTGACAGATCGGCCGGTCAACAACAGTGTTGGCCCGATTACATCCAACTATCCTTAAACTTCCGTATTTGTTTAGTTTTAATATAACATTTTAAGAAATAAGTTGTTTGCAATTTTAAAAAGTTAGCATTTTAAGAAGTAAGTAAAATATAAACTGTTAATTTAAAAGCAAAATAAACTTGAGTCATGAAAAACACAACACTCAATTGAATCAAATTCACGTCTGTATTATATAATTGTTTAAAAACAACACAAAATGTCACAAAAACATATATGCATCATTCATTAAAAACTTTTACTTTAGGTGTTTTAAAAATATACAAAACTGCATTTCACATTAAAAATCTAGCGCTTTCGAGCCGTCCTGGCTCATCATCAGGGTTAAAACATCACCACGCAAATACATACACACACACAAAAAAAAAAAAAAAAAAAAAAAAAACCATTATAAACAGGGTGGGAAGCGTAGGGAGGGGTGTGCCAATCTTATTCATTCTTGAACTATCTGTAAAAGCTTATACCATACTTTAGGGATATTGTACGAAACTGAATCATTGCATGTTTTATTTTTCCTGGTTAAAATTTCTATTGATTCACTTATTATTGCTTCATAAAAAGAGGATGTGGGTTTAATAATTTTAGCGTTATCAAAATCTATTATAATCGACTGCTGTTGTTTTAATCTGGAAAGTGCCGTTTTACTTCTATTATACTTGACATCTGCAATATGTTCTTTTAACCGAATTTTAAATTTCCTTAAAGTCATACCAATGTAGTCTTTAATTTAAATGTATAGGACCTACATATTATCTAGAAAAGGCATATGTTGTCTTATTAAAAACTATCCTCCCTCAGTCAGAGTTCGTCATTTCATCGACAATGGAGTTTATTAAGCAAGTAAAACTTTTTCAGATTACTGAGAACAGCATTTTTGCGAGTTTGGATGTAGTATCGTTATATCCATCTGTGGATATGAATGATGTAGGTTTGTTCGTGGAAGAAGCTATTTATTTCAGTTTGATAATATTTATTATAAGCAAAAGGATGGTGCACCAATGGGCTCCCCCATTTCGGGTTTATGAGCGGAGATTAAATTAAGACCCATTGAAAATATGGTTATGAATGATTTTAGTGAAAGACCTGCATATTGGTGTAGATATGCAGATGATATTTTTATTATATGGGAGCATGGTATAGATTTATTGAAGGACTTTGTGGTTAAACTTAATAAAATTGATACAAAAATACAATTTACCCTGGAGTTAGAAAAACAGAATCGTTTACCTTTTCTTGATGTAGAGCTGATAAAAAACAGTAATTTAACAATAGATCGGACAGTTTATAGGAAAAATATGAGGTCAAATAATACTATTTCCAGAGATGCTTCATCACCTTTAAGTTATAAACTGGCTGCATATAGGTTTTACATCAATAGAGCATTTTCAGTGTGTACTGATAGTTATATCAATGAGGAGCTTGACAGAGTTAAAATTATAGCAAATGAAAATGGGTTTTCAGAGAGGTTAATTAATAAGTTAATTTGTCAATATCAATATCGGGGTAAAAAACAAAAAGAATTAACAGAAAAACCAACTAAATTTTACAAGTTCCAATATATTCCGAAACTTTTTGAAAAATTAAAATATAATTTAAAGAAATATGAAATAAATTTGGTAGCATCCCCTCCAGTTAAATTGAATGCGTTACTACATAAGAAGATTGATCCCATACCGATTGAAGATTTAGCAGGAATTTATAGAATCCCAGTTCTTATGGAAATAGTTGAAAATAGGATAAAATCTTATAAAGTTAAAGACTACATTGGTATGACTTTAAGGAAATTTAAAATTCGGTTAAAAGAACATATTGCAGATGTCAAGTATAATAGAAGTAAAACGGCACTTTCCAGATTAAAACAACAGCAGTCGATTATAATAGATTTTGATAACGCTAAAATTATTAAACCCACATCCTCTTTTTATGAAGCAATAATAAGTGAATCAATAGAAATTTTAACCAGGAAAAATAAAACATGCAATGATTCAGTTTCGTACAATATCCCTAAAGTATGGTATAAGCTTTTACAGATAGTTCAAGAATGAATAAGATTGGCACACCCCTCCCTACGCTTCCCACCCTGTTTATAATGGTTTGACCTTGTCTTCAGCAGACATTGATGTTTTTACAGTGTTTCAGACTAGTTGTGTTTTTTGTGTGTATCTGCGTGGTGATGTATTAACCCTGATGATGAGCCAGGACGGCTCGAAAGCGCTAGGTTTTTAATGTGAAATGCAGTTTTGTATATTTTTAAAACACCTAAAGTAAAAGTTTTTAATAAATGATGCATATATGTTTTTGTGACATTTTGTGTTGTTTTTAAACAACTGTTAATTTATCAAAAACAAGCCAAACTCTGAACCATAAATCAAGAAATTTGACTTAATATTAGGTTGATACATATTTGGAATAAATATCATGTGCATTTTTTTAACAAACGAAAATGCCATCAAAATGAAAGTGTAATCTTGAGTGTTTGAAGTTTAAAAACCAAATTGAGATATTTAAAAAAGTCAAAAAATAACTTATCGCCGCAACATTAAACTTCATGCATAATAATTAAATTTTAATCTTTGCTTCTTAATATCTCGAAGAAATGTTACAGATATTTTTAATTTTTTCAAACTTTTTCCTTTAACACATTTTCAATTAAATTTACGAGTAATCATACAAGCGCATTTTATTCAGTTATTGTGATTCTTTCCATTTTGATTTTTAATTTAAAAAATGGAAATTTAAAACTCATATATCAATAATAATAATAAAAAAAAAACAATGGCACTCCGGGAGTGCCGACAGAAGTGAAAACTTGAACAATTACGTGTGTATTTTTTGAATCGTCAGAAACGTTTTATTGCGCAGGAAATACTTTTAAATGAAGTGTTTTTTTATTCATTATAAACTACTACAATATTATAAAATATAACACCTTGTAATAGTATATTACTTTTAAATGCTAAAGGTGTAAAATTAACAACTATAATATAAATTAAAATAACTTTTATTAGTTGTTTTACATGTTTCGACTCTTCTGAGTCATTTTCAAAAACAAAATGAGAATATTCTAAAGCTGCACGGGCTTTGAAGTTATTATTTACATGTACTTTTTAAAAAAATTAAGCACGTTATCTATTATTTTTTACTTGATTGTTTATTTTCATATCTTTGAGCATGGAGTAATTTTAGCCACTGTTTCGCTAAATTAAAAGATGCCGCATCGTTACATATTGTATTTTTGCGCGTGAGTATCTCTATGGTTTCTCTTATTATGGATGGATAGTATAGACTGGAGGGAAATATTATTTTACTTTCATTGAAATTTATTTGGATGGTTTCTTCTTGATATAATCTTGCTAGGGCTGTAGTTTTTCTATTGTATTTAATATCAGCTATATGCTCTTTTTTTCTGCAATTAAATTTCCTGCTGGTCATGCCTATGTAGTAATTCTTGGATCCGTCTTCTTTAATAAAAGGTATTTCATATAATCCTGAATAATTCTCAAAATTAATTGGGTCAATTTTACTGCAAATGATATTCTTTAATTTCTTAGGTGGTTTGGCTATTAAGCAGATATTGAAACGTTTAAGGCTGTATTTTAATTTTTCGAAAAAGCTTGGATAATATTGCAGAGTATAAAGTTTGTATTTTTGTGAATCAAATTTCTTTTCTGAATGCTTATTATTGGTGATATCTATGATTAATTTATTAATATGGTGTACTGTAAAACCATTATTATAGGCAATTTTACGAATATTATCTAATTCATTATTCAACTTATTTTCAGTACATATTATAAAGGCTCGTTTTATGAGAAATCTGTAGGCTGAAATATTGTATGTAAAGGGAGAACATGCGTTATTTGGTATGGTAGATTGGTTAGCCATGTTTTTCCGGAAAATAGCTCTGTCGATAGATTTATTTGTTCTTGTTAACATAACATCAAGGAATGGAAGACTTTTATTAGGTTCAATTTCAATAGTGAATTTAATGTTATTGTCGATTGAGTTTAGTTGATTTATAAATATTTTAAGTTCATCAAGACTATGCATGAAATTTAGGATAACAAATGTACTAGAAAATAGGTAACTATGTATTTCAGCAATTTAAGAGCTAGCTAGTTTGTGGGTAATATTGGTTATGAACCCGATTGCGGAAGATTAGACGAAGAACTATTGCTGATTTTGTATTATATACTAGCCGGTTGCTTCCAAGTGGGGCCCAGATACAAAGTACTACTTCAGCCCCACCCCTAGATAATCACGGTTAGGGCCCAGTAGTATTTTGTAAGAAGGATCATGAAAAAAAATATATGTCGCGAAATCTTTAAGTGCTTTTTAACACTTTCCAACCTAGTTGAACAGTGTTTATGACTTCGGTTTGTCTGCCGTCTGTCCGTGCTCTAACTCCCGTAAATATTCTTGGATCGCCCTGCAATTTTTGTATGTGATTGTCGTTATCTATAGCATGTTCCCTATTTCAACTGAAGTGTGTAGCACTTATAGTTTTTTTACAAGGACACTCAAAAGAATTCCGTTACATTACGGTTTATGGGGAAAAATCATTTGCGGTTTATTTTAATGATGTTACACAATTGCAAACACATTGTAATTTATATATATATCACTAAGGTGCATTACAAGAAGGTTAATATGGAATATGGTGTGCATAGCACTTATAGTTACGTTACAGGAACAGTCAAAAGAATTCCGTTACATTACGTCTATGAGAAAAATCGTTTGCGGTTTGTTTAAATAATGTTTCACTATTTTAAACGCATTGAAATTTATATATATATCACTAAGGTGCATTACAAGAGGCTTACTACAGAATATTGTGTGTATAGCGGTCATCGTTCATTTACAGGGACACAAAAAAAATTCTCTACTGTCTGTTAACAATAATTCCTGGAAGCGCGTTTTAAGTTTCTGAACACGATTTTAAATTTAACTCACTTTTTGTCTATTACATTACTTGGTGTTTATAAATTCTGTATTTCATATACAGGACAGCGCAACAGTTTGTGAACACATTTCCATTTATTGAAAGAAACTCCAGAAGGAGACTTTTAAACTGTGCAACGCGTTTCCTAATTAAACTAAAATTTAGCACCCTATGTTCTATATATACAAATCTATAGATCATATACAGGGCTGAATAAAAGTTTTCGGATATTTTTCCGAATATTGTATATGGTGGAAATTCCTGAAATTAGGTTTTTAAATATGTTATGCGTTTTCTAAATTGTTTACTTATATGTTATCTTTCAGCTTATTAAACGGTAATGATTTGTAAAATTATTTTGGAAGCGTTGGAAAGTGTTGCATTATCTATGCTTGACGCATGATTTTTCTTTCTTGTTTATATTCTTATTAGTTATTTTTGTATAATTTTAATCGAAAGTATTTAATTTAATTTTTTCTGGTTGCATATAAAATGCACTTTCTGGGCCCCAAGCGAAATCAGGGCGGTACGCTGCACTATGTATCTGGTCCCCACTCGGAAACGACAGGCTAGGACTATTACATAAAGAGAGTAGGCCTGAATGGCAGACTTAAATAGGACTGGGTGACTCATCAACGCCCAGCTCAAATGACTAAAGTCAGGATCACGAAATTTGGAGAGTAGATTTTTATCATGACCTAGTCAAGCAATAAGAAAGGACACTTCAAAATTCACCGAATAGGGTTAAAAGTGGGGTTAAACATTTTTGGTCATTTTGCCATATCTCAGCAGCATTTTTAGGTAGGAGCCTGAAATTCAGGATAACAAATGCTTTAAAAAATGTTTAAAAAAGTGATTCAGCGATTTTATAAATTCACTCCTTTAGGGGGTTAAATGGGGGTTGAATTGGGGTTGAACGTTTTAGGTTATTTCGCCATATCTCAGCATCAGTTTTAGGTAGGAGTATAAAATTCAGGTTAACAAATTTACTGAACAATAGTTAAACACGTATTTCAGCGATTTTAGAAATCTCCCCCCGTAGGGTGTTAAAAGGAGGATTAGAACGTTTTAGTTTATTTTGCCATATCTCAGCAGCACTTTTAAGTAGGTGCATGAAATTCAGAATAACAACTCTACTAAAAAAATTATTAGAAACTTGTTTCAGCGATTTTAGAAATTCATCCCTAAAGGATACAGATGAGAGGTGGTTCGAACATTGTAGGTCATTTCACCCTATCTCTGCAGCAGTTTTAGATAGGAGCATCAAATTCAGGATAAGATATCTACTAAAAAATAGTTAAACATGTATTTCAGCGATTTTAGAAATTCACCCACTAAGGGTGTAGGTGTTAAATGAGAGGGTCCAACGTTTTATGTCATTTCGTCATATCTCAGCAGCAGTTTTAGATAGGAGCAAGATATTCAGGATAACAAATGTACTAAAAAATGGTTAAAATCATATTTCGGCGATTTTAGAAATCCACCCACTAAGGGGGTTAAATGGGGGTGTCTAACGTTTTAGGTCATTTTGCCATAATTCAAGAACAGTTTTAGGTAGGATCATGAAATTCAGGGTAAGAAATCAACTAAAAAAATGTTGAAGTATTTCAGCGATTTTAGAAATTCACCCAGTAAGGTGGTTGAACATTGGAAAAGGACCCGATTATGAAAGATTAAACGAATAAGACAATTATTGCGGAATTTTTATTAGATATTTTGCGTTACTTTTAAAACGAAAATTTTTTTTATAAAAGATGAGGGATTTAGTATAATTGTGTCAAAATAATGTAAGTTTTTTGTTGTTATTTGTTGATTGTGTTGATTGTTACTTGTCATTTTGACGGTTTTTGGTCGCGAATGCGTTATTGCAATCGGCGTATTTTTAGGATTTTACATTTTCACTCATTATGTGTCGGAAGGCCAAGGTTAACTTGGGTGAAACCGGGAGGTGCTGCTGTATTAAAATAACTCATTAGTGTCAATGCACATAAAGAAAAATATTTATTACGTTTTTTTAAGCTTTTATTTAAAGTTCAAAATTTGTGAGTACTGCAATTTTGTTTCACCCCCGCTTTTATCCGATTTAGATTTTTTTTATTACATACTCTCTCCCTACCTTACATTATAATCAACACATTGTCCACTCGCGCCAAGCCAGGACGGGCTGGTAGTAATATATATATAATATATTAAAATTATAAAAAAATTAGAATAAAAGTATGGGACTCAAAAAAAAAACTCATTAAGAAATAATAAGTATTTTGTAAAATTGAAGAATAATTGTAGAACATTAAATATCAATAAATAATAAATTGAACTTAATACATAGTTTCACTTAAAAATTAAATAAATTGTTCAAGAATATCCATTGAAAGAACTTTTATAATTTGCTTTAAAATTAATGAAGTTGTCAACTCTATAACAAAATTCACAAGCAATAGAGGAATTTGCAAATGAAGTGTTACACCATTAGATAATTTATACATCACATTTTTTTATTCTGCCTTCTTCGGCAAGGAAATATTCTGATTGAAAATTTCACGTGTGGAATGTCTTTTCACATAACAAAGTTGCAAAATAGGCGCAAGATACATGATAAAATTTTATCCTATATATTGAAGTGATAAATGTCAACGAGCAGTAACTTGGCAATAATGGCAGGCTGGCCAAGAAGCGACCAATGAAATGGGACGCGTTCACGGACCGAATCTCGAATTACAGCGTTATCTCGCGTAGCACATGGGTAACCCGAAGCGTTCAGAGACCGATATCACGTGACTATTTGCGGGTTACGCGTAGCGATCAGAGCCGAAATTACCCAGACTGCGTGTAACCCACAGTACCTGGAGAATTTTATTGGGTAAAGTGATCACGTGGTTGGGAAATCTGATTTTTTTTTATTTATATACTGTAAAAAATCTTCAACTTTTGCTGCATAGTCACTCCACCGCTTTTATAGAATATCTCTGTTTTGACCAATGAAAATGCTCCATAATATAGTAAAGTAACCATTTTCTCTGAAAGTGGTGAAGTGTATCTTCAGCAAAAGCTCAAGATTTTTAACAGTGAAGCTAACTGCAAATGTTAACTGTCGTTCTTTATGACTCCTACTGTACACTTGAGTCCTGACCATTTGATCGTTCTACTTTTAACAGGACAATGATGTAATTGGCCAACATCACTACAATAGTTCCCGAGGCTAACGAAAAAGACAGGCTACCGCAGTGCATTCCACTTATCTTTTTTTACAGACCGCTAGAGTGACGTGAAGCTCTTTTCGCACATCTTCATTGGTGCATTCGAGCATCACGTGACTCCGGCGGTCTGTAAAAAAAGATACGCTTAAATCACCGCGGTAGCCTGTCTTTTTCGTTAGCCTCGTCCACTTCATGTGACGTTTTAAACGTCATGGACCGGTCGTGTATAACGCAGGTCGCGGGCTACCGCGGTGCATTCCGCTTACCTTTTTTTACAGACTGCTAGAATGACGTGATGCTCTTTTCGTACACCGGCATTGGTGAATTTGAGCATCACGTAACTCCCGCGGTCTGTAAAAAAATATACGCGTAAAGCACCGCGGTAGCCTCTCTTTTTCGTTAGCCTCGGATCCACTCTGTGTGATGTTTTAAAAGTCTTGAAGTGGTCGTGTATTTCTTTGGTAACGTCCAAACTGCGTGGAGATTTGTTTTTGTCCAAAATCTCCTCGACCAATAAAATGATATTTCCGGAATGCATGGCTACACTAGGTTACAGCACCTAGAATACATAGTGTGGAAAACATCTACAAAATAATACTAAAAAATTGAATCCGATAAATGTAGAACGATGCTGAAAATATAACGGGTCGATCGCAGCGACATCTTCTAGCTGTGGCGTATACACGGTGGAGGTCCAGATGGTTTAGATACCACTAATTTTATAAATTTATTTTGCCTTATCTAATCGGAGAATTTTCTGCGATATTGAAGGCGAAGAAAACTTTATAATGTTACAGGTTTCCAGAGCATTTGGACCCCCCCCCCTCTCTTGCTACGCCACTGTCTGCTAGATCTTTTCAACACAAACATTGTATAAGCTTCAAACTGAGAAAACGTTTCAGCTGGTGTTAAATATTTTAAATAATTAAATTATACCCTATTTCCTTTGACTTGGATAATGATTTTCATAAGTTTTGAAAATATGAATGATATTGATCATGGCCAAAAAACGTGATACGCATTATTTTGCGCCTGGAAACTATCCCTATTTAGCATACCAAAGGATGAATCTCTGCTAGAAGACTGGAAAAGATTAATTCCCTGCTATGATAAAAAACTAACTTCAAAATCAGTTACATCTGAAATATACACTTACAAGAAGATTTCATTAACAGAAATTATGTTCATGTTGTCAATAGTGAAACGATTACTTTTGCTATACTGTAAAAAATCTTCAGCTTTTGCTGCATAGGCACTATACCGCTTTTATAGAATGTCTCTAATTTGACCAATGAAAATGCTCCATAATATAGTAAAGTAACCGTTTTCTCTAAAAGTGGTGGAGTGTGTCTGCAGCAAAAGCTCGAGATTTTTAACAGTGTAGAGGTAAATCTATTTAAAGCAGATGTCGCTGTGATCGCCCTATTATTGTACCGCATCGTTGAACGTTTATCGGCTACAATTTTTTAGCACTTTTTAAAGCATTACCAGTTTGGCTTTTTTTAAATTTCAAAATTCGTATCAGAAATTTCCTATAATGTTCTTTTCGTTACTTAATAGCAGATATTTTGCGACTTCTTAAAAAAAAAATTCTTGATGCAGAATTTCCGGTTTGAATTCAAAAATTTTGAATTAAATGGTAAAACCGTATTCTACACTATGTATTCTAGGCGCTGTAACTAGGTACCGGGCTAGCTCATTCATTGTCATGACGTCACAAATGGTGGCTGACTGCGACCAAAGCCATACAGCGATTGGCACAAAACGATGAGTGCGCCCCTTTATACCAATCGCTGGTCGCGGCTAGCCACTATTTGTAATGTTATGAGAATGAATGAGCAAGCCCGGTATCTAGTGTTGCCCTGCGGAATGTCGCCGTAATGTTTAATAGAGTACCTTTATACATAACATTAAGTTCCACTGGCAATGGCAACTTCCCGAAGGGCGTCAAAACATGATCTGATCAACTGACCACAAAGTGGTTCTGAAAAGTGAAAACATGGCAACTCAGAATTTATAAAACATTCAATTTAGAGATTTTGGCAGGATTTCAGACGCATTTTTCACTATTTTTGATATGAAATTGACCAATACGAAATCTGTATTTTTCGAAATGGTTTTAAAATGCGAAACTTTATGAAAGATGCTGGCTTTTGATTGACCAATTAAGTTTCGAATATAGCAATAATCTTATCAGTACCCCTGCTTTTATCTTGGTTATTTTCCCCTAATTCAAATCAGGACAGAAATTATATAGGCTTTTTGCTAACTTTCTTGTGAATTTAACCATTGTGAACTTATTTTGTGAACTTTTTGAAAAGTGCTGAAGTTTTGAAATAGTACTGGCTTCTGACAGTTTAATTTCGTTTCGGAAATAGCGAACTGTTTCTTTCTGTCTTGAAACCGTTTGATGCTTGATGAATATCATAGATTAGGATTGCTCGAAGTTTATTTTTAATTGTACTGTGTTCTTTTCTCCATGACTGTCGTACTTCTTCTCTCAGGTTTAAGCTAAAAGTGTTCCGCAATTCGATTCAGTGAAATATTAACATAACATAAAGAAAATTGTAATAGATTTATAAAGTTTATTACAAAATGACAAACGTTCTTAAGTTTAAAAATCCGCACTGCATTGAATGGATTCTGGCCACAACAACAAACAATACGGGTAGCGTTAGTTCGAGTTTCAAATTGCGGAATGTAAAATGCAATCTTGGCTTTGAATCGAATGGAACATACAATGCATACCTCTATTGTGAAAGTAATTTGACATTTAACCCCGCAATAGACATGATAGCTACTGCTACCTCAAGTTATGGTTATTATGCTAACGCCTCTAATTATATTTTCAAAAGGACTAAGTTCACTGGAAGAAGGGTCGAAATTTGGAGACATAATTCACAATATCCCCTGGGAACGGGAATTTCGTTGACTTTCGAAGTTATCACTCTTGATATTAATATTTTGAAAGGTAAGATCTTGGAAATACTTAATTGTTTAAAAAATATCGTTCTGTAAATATTCAGTCTTTGATTACCTCTTCGAAAAATATTATCTTATGTTAATGATTGTAAAAAAAATGCAGTACTAAATATTTTGTTAATTTAAAAATTAAACAGATGAAATAAATTATTAAATGCTTTTTTTTCATATAGAATATTCAGGTGAAAAATGTTGGTAGAACAGTGACTTGATGTATTGTTCATAGAAACAGACTTTAGAACAAAACAACCTTAAACAATAATGTAAACTTAAAAATACTTTCTAGTTTTATAGGCTCTTTTGTACGCGTGGATTAAAACAAAACTGGCCCCACCAGTGGCTGAGAGGTTCTGCTATCAAAGCTGGTAGACGGGAGTGCTGGGTTCAAACCCCTGTTGCGATCGTTGACCTAACCGTTCGGAGTTTTCCATGGTTTACTTCGAACCTTGAAGTAAATACGGGTAGGATCACTTAGAGAGACCCCCCACGAAAGGCACTCCCCCCTAGGGCCTAAATCCCTCTTGTAGATAATCGGTCGTCATAAATCAACACACCAAACTACTAAAAAAACTGATAATGTATAATTTAATCCTAATTTAGCATTACATTTTAAATTTGTTTTTTTTATCATCTCCCAAAAAAATTATCGAGTATTCAATTAAAAGCTCTTTTTTAAAAAGGATATATCCATACTAATATTATAAAGAAGAAATATTTGTTTGTCTGTTTGAAGGGAGTAATCTACTGAACTACAAGTCCGATTGAAACTTTAACTGTTGTTAGTGGTCTCGCAGACCGCGGATTTTTCGATTTTTAAAGTTTAACTACAGATACTGGTGAATCTTTTTTTCATTTGGAACATTATTACTATCGTTAGCTTTCTACATAGGTGATTTTTAATTATAATAGTTCTGTATGTAAAGTTTACTACAGAAATAGTATACTATGAGTCGAGCCTTTTATTAATTTTTCGATCAAGCATCAGAGACCACTCACAGTAATTAAGCGACAATTTCTGTCGGAGCAGTTAAAGGTTGAAACGTAACGGTGGAAAAATGGCGACAGTCACATCTCCAACATAGAATATATTTTGTGTGTACCACTATCCCTAATTGCGTGCAGGGACAAGATACGTTATAAAATTGCGATTTTATTGATATTGTTAGAGCTAGAAACTTAAAATTTGCACGTTGGTTACTTATAAAATGTAAATGCTCGCTATAAATAATTAAAAAAAAATCGAAAGTTAAAAGGATAAAATGAGCAGAAAATAATGTAAAACTGTTTCAAATTACGATTTATATTTAATTGTTAGGGATATAAACTTGAAAGTTATCATATCTGTTACTTTTAATACTTAAATGTACGTACAGGACAGTTAAAAAAAGAAATTTAGAGAGTTGCAAGAGAAAAAAAAAAGTTATAAAATTGCAATTTCTGTAATACTGTTTGAAACTTGAAACAGTAATTACTTGTATCTAAATTTAAAAGGGTAAAATCAGCAAAAAACATTCTTAAAGACGTTCCAAATTACGATTTATATAGAATAGTTAGGGACAGAAACTTGAAAGTTAATATGGCTCTTACTTTTAAGAAGTAAATGCACGCTCAGAGATTTTTTAAAAGTATAATTCAAAGAGGGGCAAGTAAAAATAAATGTTCTAAAATTGCAGTTTCTTTAATTAATAGTGTTGGAACTAAAAACTTGAATTTTGTCATGGTAGTTACTTATAGATGTAAATGTTCGCAAAGAAATGTTTCTAAAAAATTCTAAATTAAAGTGAAATGAGCGAAACATTTTCTAATTTACGATTTATTTGGACTTGTCGGTTGTAATCTGGGGCTCATTGTATCGTATTTAAAAAGTATTTCATTTTAAAAATATAACTAAATTTAAATGTTACAATACCAACTTTTACTTTTATCAAAAATATTCTATTTATCATGAAAAATATAAAGAAACAAACATTTCAAAATAAAGCAGAAAAACAATCTGAAATAAAAAGACGAGGAATCCCAACCCATACTATCCAGACACAATCTCAACGCTCTAACCAATCAGCCACTAAGCCCATCCCAGAAATGAAACAAAATTGTATAAGTAAGCAAATCCGTGATTCAAATGTCTGACCCTTAAGTTCTCTGTCACTGTGTTTATTACATGCATACATTCATTGTAAAAAATTTCGTAATTCGTTCCAGTCTCCTTTGTGAGCGGCGACCCGATCGTCGTTCATGAGCAACGTCTACATTTTCAGAAACTTCTCCATCGTTTTGAATTACTTGGTATTGGGCGCTATGGCTTTTTTCATAAACTGATTTGAAATCGTAGACTGATGGAAAGTGTCTTAAGCAATTAAAAAGAATAAAATGTAAAATAAAATACGTCCAACTAATAACAGGGTAATTCTGATCACTTTTTGATTTCTTTATAGAAGTCATACAAATTTACAAGGAATAGATCATAATTGCTAGAATCTTCCTTTTTTCGTATAACTTTTTCCGCTAGTAACGGCTTTCTTTGCCGTGTCAACTACAGCTGTTTCCAATCACTTCAATGTACTGCTGTTGAAATTCTCCATATTTATGTAATTTGTCATGATCTTTCCTAATTGTTTTTTTCTGCTGGATGATTTACAAATTTTCTCCATTTTCTGCATATATCTGTCGATTTCTGTTTTGGGCTGACAAGTGTCTTTTTAAATTAGGCTTCTTTAAATATTTAATAGTCAATTTGTTTACATTATCTAAACTCATATTTTCTGCTTTTAATGGCATACAAATATGTTTTGCGGTAGAGCAAGATGTTGAAAGAATAGAAATTATTTTATTAAAATTAGTTGCATCTGATGAGATCAAGGGATGAAGTTTGTTTTGACACTGGCTTGCATATTTTCATATATTTTTGTTTCCAAAATTGCACAAGTTACACGGAAATCACTTGATAAAGTTTTGTTTTTGCAGGGGTAATTTGGATCAACAAATAGTCTAGGCTAATTTTCTAAGGTTTGTTCTAGATCAGTTGGTTAAAATTCTAATTTTAGAAATCCATGATTTTTTAAGAGGAAAAATTCAAGCGTTTCTAAAGTCTATTATATTACTTGGTATCATAGCAGCTTGCCTTACAGTTCCATAACAGTTGAACAAACATAGACTTTGATATTGACAACTCTTTGGACAAAATGGTTCTTTTACCATAATCGTTAATTTGGATGTCCTAGATGACTTTTACAGGATAATAGGGAAATTGGTACTACTTTATCGGAACCGTCATAAAAGTCAGTCTCAAACAATTGCGATTTTGTGTCATTATAAACCATGATGAAAGTAAAATGACAACCAATGAATTTTTTTTTATCTTATTTGTGTTAATATTTTGGGCTAAATCCTAGAATAAACGACACTTGGTGGCGTTACATTTGGCGAGGCTATAAATCACTTCTTGCAATAGCACTTTTTTCTGTACATAGTGGCCACGCCTAATGTGGTCTGATGAGGGATTAAAATTGGTTTTGTCGGAATGTTTGGTTTCTGCTTTTTCGGATAGTTGGTTTGTAGAATCGCTGTTTTTTTATTAACACTTTCAAACCTAGTTGAAAAGTGTTTGACTTCGGTTTGTCTGGCCGTCTGTCCGTGCTCTAACTCCCGTAAATAGGCTCGGATTGCGCTGCAAATTTTTATATGTTATTGTCGTTATCTATAGCATGTTCCCTATTTCAACGGAAGTGTGTAGCACTTGTAGTTTTTTTACAGGGACACTCAAAAGAATTTCGTTACATGACGGTCTATGGGGAAAAATCATTTGAGGTTTATTGTAATGATGTTACACAATTTCAAATACATTCTAATTGATATATATTACTAAGGTGCATTACGAGAAGCTCAATATGGAATAGGATGTGCATAGAACTTATAGTTACGTTACATGGACAGTCAAAAGAATTACGTTACATTACGTCTATGGAGAAAAATCGTCTGCGGTTTAATTAACGCATTGAAATTTATATATATCACTAAGGTGCATTACAAGAGGCTTACTACAGAATATTGTGTGTATAGCAGTCATCGTTCATTTACAGGGACACACAAAAGGATTCTCTACTGTCTGGTAACAATAATTCCTGGAAGTGCGTTTTAAGTTACTGAACGCGATTTTAAATTTAACTCCCTTTTTGTCTATTACGTGGTGTGTATAAATTCTGTATTTCATATACAGTGCTACGCGTTTCCTAACTAAACTAAAATTGAGCATCCTATGTAGTATATATACAAATCTATCGATAATATACAGGGCTGAATAAAAGTATTCGGATATTTTTCCGAATATTGTATATGTTGGAAATATATGTTGGAAATTTCTGAAATTAAGTTTTTAAATATGTTATGCGTTTTCCAAATTGTTTACTTAGATGTTGTCTTTCAGCTTATTAAACGGTAATAATTTGTAAAATTATTTTGGAAGCGTTGGAAAGTGTTACATAATCTATGCTTGACGCATGATTTTTCGTTCTTGTTTTGCTATTTTGTGAAGAAATTTTTGACGTAGACGTGAGTTTGTTGTGGTGACATTTTCAAATGTTTGAATTTTTTTTTTCTAAATGGTTGAAGAAATTTGCGTATGTTTAAAAGGTCATATTTGTAAATAACAAAGAAGTTAAGTTTAATTTTCGTCTTGTCGTTGTGTTTTTCGGGATCTTTTTTGTATATTTTGAAATATTATTTTATATAATAACTTGCACTACCCATATTTTATAAGTAGTCTATTTTAAGTGTGGACAAAAAAGCGGGATACGATGTCTTACACTCTCGCACCGTTTTTTAAATTTGTTATAAAAAGGAAAAAAGTTGCGAAATTTTAGGTATTTTTTCCTTTAATAGAAACTTGTCTGTTGTATTAATTGGTTTGGCGCGGGCTTGGAAATCACGCCAATCGAAAAGTCGACAAACATCGATGCGTGAACACTCATCTGTTCCACAAAGAGAAATAAGTTTAATTTTTTATTTTATTTGATAAATATTGTGTGCATAAATATAAGTATTGTATTTCGTGAAGTCTAGGCATTTCTGTGCCGCGAGTTTTGAGGAATTTCATCATTTTTAAGATTGCAAAAAAGTAATTTTAATGTATTGTTTAGAATATGAAAACCGGAGTTATTTTACTGTGCAAAAATCGATGAAACGTGAATAAACGGGAAAATATAATATAAAAAATCGTAGAGGCCAAAATTTACTATAGTGGCTTAAAACATTGAAAGTGGAATTTTTTTAGGAATGTTAAAAATTCGCTGGGGAACGAGAAAAAAAAAATAAATCAGGACAAAATTCAGTGTAGTAAAAGTTTAAAATTGAATTTATTTTACGGATGTTTAAAAATTGTCGTAGGACACAAAAAAATGCTAAAAATATTTAAAATCGTGAAAAGAAAAATTATTTAAATCGAAATCCTTTTACGAATTTTAAGAATTCGCTCCAGAACGAAGCAAAACCAATATGATGGAATGATTTTTATTTTTTTTCCTTTCAATTTTTACTTTGTGAATGAATTTCTCGTTGTAACCGTAATTCATGAATTTTACGCCGCAACGTTCGCGAATCGTATCCTCAATCACATCGCCGAGAATTTCGCTTTTCAGGTTGCCCTATTTTAGATTGGAGCCTGGAGCGCTTGGGTACTTGGCGCGTGTCATAAAAATTCCCAAGTCTGGTGTCTCGATTGTTGTTGGATTCTACCTCCAATGTCTTTTAGGTAGCTTTCAATCAATTTTGGTATATTTTCACCGATCATGACCCTCAGACCCCAAAACCACCCTTCGTTCAAATATATATATATATACTAGCAAGCCACGCCCGCTACGCTGGTCAATTTCTCTTAACCAACTTTTAATGAAACAAAATATTGACATTTCATAATTCACTCTTATATTTTAACAGAATGATAAGGCTACTATAATTTGTGACACGTGCAAATATACACGTCAGGACACGTCACCCTTATCTTTTTACGCATGAATATTTCGCTATGGTACTCCATTGTGAAATTTTTAATTTTTGAAATTCAATGTTTGGAAAACGGCATAATCATTAGATTTGAAATTTATATCAAGAAAAATACAATTTTTGCCTTTCAAACGCAGTTTGTCTAACAATTTTCTGACAAATACTTTTCGAGCTATTATTTTTTTAGTAACTTCAAATGTTTCATATTCCGAGATTAATCTGTGGGAACAATTAGCGAAAAACCCAGTCGTCAGCAACGCATAGCTTTCCTATTAAAGAGGATGTTGGAGCAGGGATTGTCACCATCAATTTGCCACCATTACTTTTGAAATCGGTTCTGTAGTTCCAGAGATTTCATAGAAATTGTAATTTAGAATGATTTTAGAACGCTTTTCGCTCATTTCACCCTTTTTAAATTTCGATTTTTTTTATTATACTTAGAGAGCATTTACATCTTATAAGTAACTACAATGCCAAATTTCAAGTTTCTAGCTCCTTCAGTATAAAAAAAATGCAATTTCAGAACGTTTTTCGCTCCTGCACACCCGTGGGATTAGTGCACCGACATAAAATATAGCCTATGTTGGAGCAGGGATTGTCACCATCAATTTGCCACCATCACTTTTGAAATCTGTTCTGTAGTTCCAGAGATTCCATAGAAATTGTAATTTAGAAAGATTTTAGATAGCTTTTCACTTATTTCACCCTTTTAAATTTCGATTTTTTTTTTTTAATTTGTTCTTAGAGAGCATTTAAATCTTATAAGTAACTATAAAGCCAAATTTCTAGCTCTTCAGTAAAAAAAAAAAAATTTCAATTTTAGAACGTTTTTCGCTCTTGCACTACATCGGGGTTAGTGGCACCGACATAAAGTATAGCCTATGTTGGGGTAGGGATTGTCACCATCAATTTGCTAACATTACTTATGAAATCGGTTCTGTAGTTCCAGAAATTCCATAAAAATTGTAATTTAGAATGTTTTTAGAATGCTTTTCGCTTATTTCGCCCTTTTTAAATTTCGAATTTTTTAAAAATTTGTTCTTAGAGAGCATTTACATCTTATAAGTAACTACATTGCCAAATTTCAAATTTCTAGCTTCTTCAGTATAAAAAAAATGCAATTTTAGAAAGTTTTTCTCTCCTTCACCTCTCTGGAATTAGTGGCACCGACATAAAATATAGACTATGTAGGAGCAGGGATTGTCACCATCAATTTGCCTCCATCACTTTTGAAATATGTTCTATAGTTCCAGAGATTCCACAGAAATTGTAATTTAGAATGTTTTTAGAACGCTTTTCGCTCATTTCACCCTTTTTAAATTTCTTTTTTTTTTTAAATTTGTTCTTAGAGAGCATTTACATCTTATAAGTAGCTACAATGCCAAATTCCAAATTTCTAGCTCCTTCAGTATAAAAAAAATCGTAATTTAGAACGTTTTTCGCTCCTGCAACGCCCACCCCCCTGGGGTTAGTGGCACCGACATAAAATATAGCCTATGTTGGAGCAGGGGTTATTACCATCAATTTGCCACCATCACTTTTGAAATCGGTTCGGTAGTTTCAGAGATTATCCCCTACAAACAAACAATCAATCAATCTTTACTCCTTCATAATATTAGTATATACACTCATTGCCATAAAAATTTGCGCACCAAGAAAAAGACGTCCAAATGAAACGAAATTTTACACGCGTAAGTACTACTGTGATATAGGTAAGTGATTAGAAAACCAAAGAAAAAGGATCATTTATTGCAGAAAAAAGTACAAATGAACGGAAATTTTAGTACTCTGTTCGACACCTCTAGCGCGAATGCACGATGCGATACGAGCGGGCATTGAGGCATACAAGTTCCGTATGATGTCCTGAGATATCTCGTTCCACAGTTGCTGTAAACACGCCTCAAGTTCAACAAAACTCGTAGGGTGTCCAACTTGCCGTCCCAAATGATCCCAGATATGCTCAATTAGTGACAAATCTGGGGATCGAGCAGTCCAGGGAAGGGTGGTAATGTGGCGGAGGAAGGCTTCTGACATCCTTGCTGTGTGTGGCCGAGCATTGTCTTGCTGTAAAATGGCTCCTGGGAGCCCTGCCACGAGTGGCAACACATGTGTCTAAATGATGTCCTGGACGTACCGCTTGGCTGTCATTGTGCCACGGATCAATATTAGGGGTGACCGTGTATCGTAAGCAATGGCACCCCATTCCATCACACCAGCTGTGGGAGTGGTGTGTCGCTGTAAAGCGAAGTCAGGATTGAGGCGTTCATCACGGGGCCTCCACACACGAACACGATTGTCATCGCTGCTCAAATTGAATCTAGACTCGTCGCTGAAGACGACCTGGTTCCATTCCGTTGCAGTCCAATCTCGTCGTGCGCGACACCACTCCAAGCGGTGGCGTCGATGGGTGGGTGTCATTGGCAGCACACGTAATGGGCGCCGCGATAACAGATGTCCTTCAGCCAGGCGGCTTGCGATGGTTCGGGAAGACACAAGCGTCCGTAGTGAAGGTGCTGCCTGTGTCTGGATAGCGGCCAATGAGGCAATTGGCTCTACGCCTGCGTTTCGTATGATGTGACGGTCTTCTCGACGACTGGTCTGTCGAGGGCGTCCCGAGCCTGGTCGCCGTGTAAATGACGTCTCTTCAGTCCACTGGTCCCAACACCTCCTCACAGTAAAATCAGAATAGCCTACTTGACGAGCTACTCGCCGAGCTGACCACCCAGCTTCCATCATCCCGATGATTCCTCCCCTCTCGAACTCTGACAGCTGCTCATATTGTCTTCGATGGCTGCGTAACGGCATGTCTACCTCAGCGTTTCCTTTGCAAAAGAAAAGGTACACTCAGACAAGTTCTGCTTACCAGTTTTATACTCCAAGGAGGACGAAGTTCAACGTCCTCTAGTGGCATTACGCAATGCGCAATCACGCTGCATTTCTAATCATTTGCATATCTGCCTGATATGTACCTTCATGCCAAGTTTCGTTACGATCCCACAATTATTATTGGTGCGCAAATTTTTATGGCAATGAGTGTATATATATATATGACTTATGTCATACGATAACACTCGTTTTTATAAATCAATTTGGATGAAACTAATTGTGTGTATTAAGCTCACCAATGTCTCTACCAAGTTCGTTGGCCAGCTTGGTTCGCCATCTTGTTTCAAGATGGCGGCTACTTAAAGATTTAAAACTAAAATAAATTTACAAAAGTTAAAAATTAAAAATTATTTTTTCTTACGTGTTAGGCCTTGGTACAAGGATTCCAGAGCATTTTTTGTTTTACCTCTATCTTAAAAAATGGCTGAGATAGAGCAGTTTGAAATTCTAGGGTGGCTGACATTTTGAAACAAGACAGCACATTACAAAAATTTTCATTGTTGTAATCATTTTCCCAATCATAGGCATAAAACTATATATTCATATCCGTTAGCACCAAATCCGTTAGCTAAAATTTTAAAACGAAGATATAGGAAAGCTACCATTTCCTCCCGGTACAGGCCGGAAGGACATTTTTGTCGAGTTCAGCAAACATATTTCCCATAAAATTCTAACCTTAAATTACGTGAGCAGCTATTTCAACTTTGGAGTAATAAAATTGTTTTTCAAAATTTTTTACACTACTACCAATTATGAGTGTTATTTCAAAGAGTAATTTGCGCTGTTAAAAGTGAATTTCCTAAAATGCGAAATAAGGAGTAAGATATATATATATAATCCTAGAAAGATTATTTGATAATTAAGAAAGATGATCGTATATGTTACGTGGTCAGAATTACCCCGATTGACCCTATTTGTTGTTGAAAAGATGTTCTTGACTCTTAAGTGTATAACAAATCTAGGCTCTATGGTAAATGTTGTTCAATTTGATGTGCACTATCACCTTTCTTTTTGTGCCAAGTGATCACGTGTGTACATGTCTGTATTGTAAAGCGCAAAGGTGTGTGTCGCTGACATAACAGTAGGAGCTACCCGCACTGTTCTTTTCACTTTCATTGCACACATATTATCTTCTAATTATTGCAATATTTCAGTTTTTAAATATACGAATGGAACAAATTTTTTTCTAAATTAAGTTTGTTTAAAATCTATAATCTTATTTTACTAGTATTTAGGATTTATATTTCTGCCAAATCTTCCTGATTTTTGAATACCACTATTTTCAAATAGAAAGATTCGCTTTATTTAATAACAGCAAATCCCGACTAAATAAGAATACGATTATTTAAAAATAGTGTTACTAAAAAATCGGGACTTTGACATGTATGTAAAAAAAAAACATTTGCATTAATACAAGTATAGCAAAATTAAGAAGAAAATAGCAGCATTTCAATAATTTTCAATTAATTGCCCATGTTTGTAGAGTTTTCACCTTCCTCTGTTTATTCACCTTCCTCTCTTTCGTAAATTGGAAAATGCTTGAAGTATATTCTTGAAATTCTACATAAAAAAAAAAAGATTTTAAACGAAGATTATGAAAGATGGTGTTTTTTAATTTAAATATATAAATTTAAAAAATAGAAACTATTATTATTCAAATTCGTACTTGATAAATATTTTTTTATATAAAAGAATTTTTGTTTAGTTGGTGGATTATCTGAAAGAAAATGTTCATTGTAACAAAATCAGATTTTTCAATAATTTTTTAGCTATGGTTTTTACACCGCACCGGGCAGTATGATCTGTGATCCAGGTAGCTCAGGATGTATCCCATAGTACATATAAAAGATAAATGAATGAAATCTCTTTAAATAATTCATCGCTAGAATAGTAAATCTAGCGAAATTGTGCAGAGTATTTAGATTAAAAGTAAAATAACAGTGCTTTAAAATAATTCATATAGAAATTTAAACAGGGTGAAATCTTCTATGAAATAACTTTTGCTGTAGAAAATTTGGAATAGCCATCTAAAATATTTAAAATGGGTGCATAACTATTTTCAAGAATTCCTGGGAAAACTATACACAACTATTTTAAAATGAAATTTGTACATATATTTCTACCCAAGATTTTATTCAGAGAAACAATTTTGGATTTCTTTTAAATGATTAGAAACATTTCACTATTTGTTTTTCGTCATTATCCTGTATATTTTAACAGCTTTTAATATTTTACCAATAGTATTTTTTTAAGCCCTGTATATTTTCAAATAAATATTACTAAATCTTACCTTTTTTTTTTTTCTTTTTTTTTGTTTATATACGAAGAATGTATTGTAATTGTGAAATTTTTAGCTTTCTTTTTGTGATAGATTTGCTTTTTTAGGGATGACCTGAACACGATTAATCTATTTTTTGAAAATTTCTGTCTGTTAATCTGTGTGCGACACTAATTTTCTAGCGGATATGCATGAATTTTCAAATACAGTTAGACCATGAAATACATATTACTGGTGATTATATTTGGGTGTATATCTCACAACAGGTGACGCTGCTGTGGTGTTTTAGCGATATCCACGATATCTATATTTCAAGAACAAATGCACAAAATTCCATCAAACTCCATAATCTGCGAGACTTTGTCATAAATAGATGCTGATTCAATTTTTACTTTGATCACAACAGAGGGCGCTGCTATCCTATGCTTGTTGAAAGATTCCTAATAAGTTCCACAATCAAATGATTCATTTTAGTGAGCTTAGTTTGCAGTGTTATAAACTGAATTCTTGTAACTCTCGCACGCTTGTAAACACTTGCCAGAATCGTTCATTTTCGACGCCTACTTTAGGCTGTGGACACGATTACGAAATTGAAGTTCTGTTTTTATAGCTGTATCTTTTTATTTTTTCTGTAGAAATGAATCAAATTTTATTTTTGATTTTAATGATTAGAAATGTTTATCTGATTTTAAGTTTAATTACAAATGTTTTTCTAAATTAAGTTTGCTCAAAAACTATAATCTTATTTTACTAGTATTTAGGATTTATTTCTGCCAAATCTTCTTGATTTTTGAATACCACTATTTTCAAATAGAAAGATTCGCTTTATTTAATAACAGCAAATCACGACTAAATAAGAATAAGATTATTTAAAAATAGTGTTACTAAAAATTTGGGACTTTGACAGGTATGTAAAAAAAAAAAAAATTGTTTAATACAAGTATAGCAAAATTAAGAAGAAAGTAGCAGCATTTCAATAATTTTCAATTAATTGCCCATGTTTGTCGAGAATTTTCATCTTCCTCTGATTATTCACCTGATTATTCATTATGAGTTTTTCCAATTCAATGACCACTAATTCATTGTTGAATTAAAAGAAATGTACTATGTTTTATATTCATAATCGTTGATGCTACTATAAATTAATTTATTAGAATGGTAAACACATTTTTGAGATGTCCACAGCATACTATTTTAAGGATTTATATTTTTCAATATTTTACATGTAAGAGTCAGTTTTTATATACATATTTCTTCTAAACAATGGCTTAGTAAATGAATCATTATCACTAAAAGTAATTCGATTAGATTAAACAAATATATTTTTCGATATATTTTTAGAAAATCATTCTATGTAAAATACCTTTTTTTTTATTAAAAGAGAATGATTATCTAATTTAATATATGAAATATTTTTATATATTTTTATATTTTAGATATTCAACCAGAAGCAGTCTCTAGAAGTAATGTACCTCAAGAAGATCGGATAACATCCTATTTAGAAAATATTACTCATTTTAAAGCGCTGTCTAGGGATTTTTCAAAGCTATTGGAGGGCAGTTCAAGTTCTGACGTAGTGATTACTTGTGATAAGTCTAAATTTCATGCCCACAAAAATATTCTCGAAAGCCGTTCTGCAGTTTTCTCTGCAATGCTCAAAAGTAATATGGTTGAAGGCAAGACTGGTGTTGTTAATGTAGAAGATATCAACAATTCCATTTTCGAACATTTTTTACGATATTTATATACAGGAATGCTTCCACAACTCAGTATAGAAACTGCAAAGGATCTGTACAAAGCTGGCGATAAGTATGCCGTAGAAGAATTAAAAAAAGCCTGTTCGGAGTTCCTGATTAAGAACTTGACTCAAGATAACGCTTGTGAAGTTTTGGTGTTAGCTGATCTTCACAGTGATGAAGACTTTCGAAAAAAGGTTATTTCGTACGTTGTTGAAAAAAAGATTCCACAACATGACACGAACTGGTCTAATTTCTGCAGCAGCCATTCCAGTCTGGCCATTGAGGTATTAAATATATTCATTAAACAACATTGCCCAAAATAAATTCTGTGTTTCACAAAATTATAATTTGTTATTCTTTGTGCTATCTCAAACTTTGTATGCATTATTTGATATAATTATATCTTTTTTTTTTTCCTTGTACATATTTTCTTTAAGTTGATATATGATATAAAAAAATAAAATGAAAAGTTTCATAGATTTAAAACTCGTGTTTTATGTTCTCATATTTTCATTCTAGTTTTTCACAATTGAAGATAGTCAATTTTGTGATTTTAAGGTTTTTTGTAGCGTGTATTTTTAAATGGATATCATTCAATGATCTTCAATATGTCTGAATTTCGTTGTATGACCTTTTACGCGTGCTTTTTCAGAGAAAAAAATTAATTCCACTGATTTTGTTTGAAATTATCTCTGAAAATAGATCTCCAATAGAGGGTAAAATCACGAAAAATTACTCATCATTCACAAGTCATAAAGAAATTATCCTTCATAAACTGCTTTTGAAATTAAAACATCTATTTTAAGATAACTACTCCCGAACTCTAGTTGGAAATTCCTGAATTTCGGGAATTAAGGGTCATGAAAAATACGGAGATAAGAATTGGGGGGGGGGAGGGGTTAACCATGGAATGTAAAGATTTTAATGATATTGTAATATTGAAATATTGATATTGGAAAAATATTGAAAATGAGATAGAACTAGAACATAGTACAGATACAGATATCACAATGGTTACACCACCACTATTTTTAAAAAGTCTTTCTCAAATTTTTTTTTGCAAAACCACCTTCTCAAAAGCTTAGGCACATTTTGAAAACGTTAATAAATGATCAGTTTGTTTCAACCAACCAACCGTTTTTCTTTTGCGGTATACTAGCTAATATTGTATTTCCGTTGGTTATTTATGATACCGAAGAATAAGTATTTCGCAAAAAAGGAGTTTTTAAAAAGTTTTAAGTTGAAATCGAAAACTAAACACGTTATAAATTTTTCAAGAATATTTAAATTTTGAAAACAAAGAATACATAAAGTACGTGCAATAAATGATTTCGACCAAAAACCAAGAGCGCGCGGCCAAATGTAACAAGTGTTTAGACTAATTGAAAAAAGATTATCGTCAAAACAAAGTATGTTCCTAAAACAAATTAAAAATATCTGTCAATGTCTCAAAGAAAACAACGCATAGACGCATCAGAAAATGAAAGAGCTTTCTTTATAAAAAATAATCTTTCAAAACGCGCCTAAACTCGCACCATAAAAATACCATACCAAAAAGGATTGGGCTTGAAAGTACAAGTCATAATGGGACACGTGGTAGAGTCCTGCGCGGACGGGTTGTAGCTTACCCGAACCCGACAAAAATAAATTCTTCGACCCCCGACCCAAACCTGCAAAAATAATTTTCGGCAACTGGCATCCCGGCCCGATCACGCAAAGATAATTTTATGAAACCCAACTCGAATGAAAGGATAATAAATCATGTTTTAATGCTACTAGGAAATGTAATGTAGAATTATATCTCTAGTACCAATTATATATTTTTTTGTAGAAAAATGACCGTCTATTATCTATATACATCTATATTCTTTAACATTCAGACGTAAGTGAAACCTCTGAATAGCCGGCACCTCGAGATCGGTGAATACATTCCTGCATTAGTTTTTTTTTTGGGGGGGGGGAGGTGGGGAGTCAGGATGAGTCTAATTTTCTTTGTGCGTGTCCGGTTCACCCTAGAATAATTCTTCAGGGTCATAGATTTTTTGCAAGTCGGTTTATTGGGATTTTCCTAAAAGGTTTGAACAGAACTCTGTTTCAGATGGAAAGAAATATAATACAGATCGGACAAAATGAATCAAAATGAAATACATATTTCATTTTGAATGAGTACATATTCAATTTACTGCATGAAAAAAAAGTGTATATAAGAAATGTAATCATACTTTTCTTTCTTTACTGTGCAAGAACAATTTTTTTTTCATTTCTCAGAATATGAAAAACATTTTATTTATGATACACACAAAAACAACATGTATCGTATGTAGGATTTTTTATGCACACATAGACCATAAACCTGCTACGTGCGCGTAGATTTAGAGGTACCCACTATTCTAAGGTATAAGCGTACAAATATATGTCAGGAATTGAAAAAGGTGTTCGCTAAATAGAGGTATCCGCTTTTCGGGAGTGTCCATTATGGAAGTCTTATTGTATATATAAAAGGATAAAAATTAAACCATTTTTTTAAATTCAAAAGTAAGTTTAAAATTTAATATCCCCAAAATGTATCTTCAATTTTTTAATCCTGCACTTAATTGTGAATTGTCCCTGTCATCTTGGTTTCCCAGCCTCACATTTATCAGTCTCGTGCTTCAAAATTCTATGTTCTTTGAAAGTGAATTTGCTGATTAAAGGTTTCTTGCAGAGTTTGTGATTTTGATGCAAACAGATTTGCAAAACTTGGTGTGGTTGCAGAACACAGGTATCATACGAGAGCTTTAACCTCGCATTTCTCAGTGGCGCAATATATTAAATCTTAAAAAATATTGGACATTCTTTTGAAAAATCGGGTCAACCCGAACCCGAGCCGCGAGAGTAAAAACCCAACCAGAAACCGACCCGAACCGCAATGACAAAATAGAGCGCCGATCGGACCGGAACCGCGGGTAAAAGCGGGTAACCCGACCCGATGCAGGACTCTAACACGTGGTTCACCTGATTATTCTGTCATGAAAAGAAATTAAATATGAATGGTGTTCACTGCTGAAACTGATACTGGCATGACCTCGGGAAACAGTCGCGTACTTTCTTCAGTAGACAAGGCTACTAAGTCTCTGATGGTTTGTGGAACGATTGGCTTTAATGGCCAAACCTCACACCATGAGACACAAACTTCAATAAAATATGAAGAGACACTTGAGTACAATCTACTTCTATTTGATGACATATATACGGTTTCGAATGTCGATTTCAACATGAGATTGCTTCAATACAGAACTCATAGTACTAAAAAAGCGGTTTTCCCACGCAAAATGTTTAACGTTTTGCATTCACCAGGTTTAAGCCAATTTAGAACATTTGGGTTAATGTAACCCGTGAGTTATACAATAAGTAGCAACCCGCTTCGGCTTCTCACGGGTACCAGGGTTGTTTTAACGATACCACTGAATGCATTTATCTGTAAAATTCAAACTCAACGCTATTTTTTAAGTTGCACAAATAAAACATAACAGATTACATTTGAATTTTTTTATTCTATCATGCAAAAACACTGTTGACGTCATATATGAAAATTTAACTGGAAATGAAAAAAATAGTCTGTAAATGAGATACATAAATAAAACGTTTTAAAACAATCGTCTGCAGTGACTTTCACGGTAATACAGACCTGCCAAGTCTCCGGCTTAGTACAGAAAATGTTTGTACAGTAATTTAGTACAGAAAATGTTGATTTGTTTAATCGGAGAGTTTTGTGATTTAAAAGAACATTTTCTCTAAAATATTACTGGTGACTTGGCAACTCTGGTAATCCTATATATCATAGCCCTAAAAGTACATTTTTTCTTATCCAGGCCCCAAATATAGGCAACAAAAGCGATAAACTGCCAAGCATTGTTATAATGGCTGCCTTTGGCATTAAATCTTCCTTTTAAGCCGTACAGACATTCCTTTTATATTTAAATAAAATATTTTTATTTTATAATATGATTAAAACTTTTCTCTTGGTAGTTAAAAAAAATCGGCAACTTTTTTTTTCTTTTTTACGGGGTGTCTGTATTATTATTTTTTTTATCTGTGATATAAACGTTTCCTAAAGACCGTTAACCAAACAATAGCATAATTATACTGTCGCGAAGATGAAAAACATATACCAATGGCAACTTTTTCGTCCAAAATAAGAATAAAATACCAAATTTTATCAACAAATCATGGTTATATCGGTATATTATACATCCTAATGACCGCGAAATTTTCTCTATCCGATGGTGCAAATCTTAAAAAAATCCATCGGGTAGTTTTTGAAAGTATTCCGGACATACAGTATTAGGTTTTCTTGCTTTATAATATATATATCATGAAAGCAATATGATTAAAAGGAGAACTAGGATACTTCTGAAAGATAGTGGAGACAGAACATGCATCCTGTGCTTACTCGGATAAAAGGTTTTGTCCAAACTATGGCCAACCATATTCGAGAACTTAGCGAAAATAGTCCGTTCGAGTTCGATTAGACAAATGCGATTATGTTGCGTCTATATGAGAGTGACGTCATACACAGAGGGCGCACGGATAAATATTTGTCCAAATTATGGCAATTTTATCAACAAATCATTATTATATCGGTATATTATACATTCTAATGACCGCGGAAATTTTCTCTATCCGATGGCGCAAATCTTAAAAAAATCCATCGGGTAGTTTTTGAAATTATTCCGGACATACAGTATTAGGTCTTCTTGCTTTATAATATATATATCATGAAAGCAATATGATTAAAAGGAGAATTAGGATACTTCTGAAAGATAGTGGAGACAGAACATGCATCCTGTGCTTACTCTGATAAAAGGTTTTGTCCAAACTATGGCAAACCATATTCGAGAACTTAGTGAAAATAGTCTGTTTGAGTTCGATTAGACAAATGCGATTATGTTGCGTCTATATGAGAATGACGTCATACACAGAGGGCGCACGGATAAATATTTGTCCAAATTATGGAAAAACCTAAATTCCAGAACTTGGCGATATATACCAGTTTATACCGATATACGAGTTTGATTAGACGAGTGAGACACATTAAAGAGAAACATTATCTTGGTGAAATGGCACGATCTCAAATATCGTTTGAGATTCGTTTTTCTTCAAATTTGCTTTAATGTTTTATTTCTCCTCTGTCGGCACTCTCATATAGAAGTCAAAATGTGATTTTATAACGTTTAATATTTAAAATTTTCAGAGCCTCTAAAATCAAAGTTCTTATGGTTTTTACTTTTTCGTCAAGAATTTTTTCTTTTTGAAATGCAATACATTATTTAAATCGAAAAATTCAAGAACTGCGTGAACTGTAGCCCTAAAATTTGAAGACGTCCTCGAATGTAGAAGACATCACCCTAAATATGATGTACTATTTGATATGTTAGATAAACCAAGCAAAATGAAAACAGATTTAAGAGAACCGTAGATTTAACAGTCGAGATATGAAACGTACTTTTTTTGCCATGGTTCAGGATGCCAAACAATTTTTTTTGTGTAAGAAACATGCATTGGTTTTACGGTGTTGTTAATATCTAATGAAGGAATCACTTTAGGTTACGAAGGAATTATATTAATAGAAAAAATAATAGTTTTCTTAAGTTGTGAATTTACCTGCACTACGGGGGTCCGGGACACATTAAAAAAATTAATTTATTGACTTAAAATTTTGAATTTTTTGTGATGTGTAACTATATCATTTGTAATCAAAATCACATAAAACTTATCATAACTTAAAAAAAAAATATTTAAAGTTTATTAAATAAGTGGGGTCATTTAAAATCGTTATAACTCGAAATATTATTTGTAGAATTTCAATTTTTTTCATTTAAATAAACATAAATATATAAATTTAAATTTTGATTCAGCATTAAAAAAAATCATATTTTCAAAAGTAAATTTTTTTTTTCAAATTTGCTAAATCAAAATTAAAGTAAAATAACTGAAAATCGCATGTTCCACGTTTGAATCATTTATCTTTAACTGTTTTTGACTTATAACGATTTAAAAACGATAATGCGTGAAAGAATCCATCATGCCGAAAAACTCAAAAACGTTTCAATGACAACCAATACTTCAAAGCTAGATTTTTAAAACAATAAATTTATATATACTGTTCTATTTAAGATAGAAACATGATTTAAACGTCATGAATTTTAAGCGGATAAAAACTGAGAATTTTTTAATACAATAAAATATTTTTCAAAAATTTGAAGATTTTTGTGTCCCGGACCCCCTTAAATCATATATTTTTATGTAACTTTTCTCTGATTTATTTTAAATATTTCCTTTTAGAATTCAATACGGTTAGTTAAAACTTAACAAATGTCTCATAACATTTTATTGCAGTAATGCTTGCATTCACCGTCCCCCTCAACCTAGAAAACCTCGGTCAAACGCCCAAATACTATTCATCATTATTCTTTTTGTGTTTCGGCCGCGTTCTCAGATGATCCACGCCGAGGCTAACGAAAAAGAAAGGCTACCACGGTGCTTTACGCGTATCTTTTTTTACAGACCGCGGGAGTCACGTGATGCTCGAATGCACCAATGCAGGTGTACGAAAAGAGCATCACGTCAGTCTAGTGGTCTGTAAAAAAAGATAAGTGGAATGCACCGCGGTAGCCTGTCTTTTTCGTTAGCCTCGATCCACGCCGTGTGACGTTTTAAACATCATGAACCCGCCGCACAGTGTAAGATTTCGCAAATCTAGCGGGAAAAATTTCAGAAAATCGATTTTAAATAATTTCAGTTTTAGACATTTTAAATTACATCTAACACATTGAAGAGGAAAGAGATAAAGTGAAAGCAGTTTCACTCCACAACAACACAATCAAAAGTCGGCTCAAAACCAAGTTTTCTGTAAACCTTTTTAGAGCGGCGATTGTTGTAGATGTAATTGCAAATGGATATTTATGGCTAAAAATATACTTCTTTTGTAAATATTGTTTTATGATTGTATGGAATCGTTACAACAAAGTTAAAAACATTTAGTTAAAACATAGTAACAAACATTTACTTTGTATTTTACAATTACGATAGTTATTTAAAAGTGTTACTTCTTAAAATTAAACTTGTAAGTTAATATGTAAATTATTTGAAAATTTAATAGCATATGATAAATTAAAAAAGCTGCCAAAACTTTTGTGCACTCTGGTACATTGTAAGGTAATTTTTTTTGTAATTGTATATGCATATACATATAAAATAAATCAATTTGAGCTGCAACTATTTGCAACTTTTGAATATAAGTAATTTTTTACAGGTATTGAAGTGTTAATTTCGAAAAGAGAATTCTGTGAGATATTTATAAATTATGTTACTGGACATAAATCCTTGCCAGTGAATTCTAAAAATATCTTGATAGACAATGTATTACACAAATATAAACTTCAACATTGCTCATATGTTATGTTATGACCAGGTTAAGCGGCTGATCAATTGGTTTATGATTGACATTAATCGAAGATGGAGAAATTGCCATCGCATAAAGAACGTTTTTTAAAGAAAAATAAGAGATGACTAGATTCGAATGTAACAATAAGTAATCTCTATATATCAGACAGAATTAATAATGACTCTTCGAAAAAGTTGGAGGTCCAAAGAAAATTTTGTTCAAGTGGACCGAAATCGGAAATAAAAAGGTTTATCCATTCTTCTCAGAATACTCACTAACTGAACTCACACGTGCCACGTATTTAAAATTAAGACAATTTGGACGGAAGGATGCCGCGAGTATGTTAAAGCAAATATCTGTAAACCGTAAAAAAGCAACTAAATTTTAAAAAATCGTTCAAAAAGCCGGATACCTGATATTTAAATATTCTCTTGAAGGAGCGTTGGTTTCAATAACCACTATGAAATTAAGCTGCCGAAAATACGGAATTATAAGAAACTCTGCGTTTCAAAAAGTTTTGAACATTTATCCATCCTATGAGTAGGTAAAAGATGCGAAAAAAATGTGCTATCCATCCGAAGAAAACTGCATATTTTCTTAATCAATTGCAGAAGTTAAATTAAATCAATTGTAGATTTAACGATAAAAAGACTTTGTATTATACAAAAACAGATATTAAATATTCTTACTAAAAAAAAAAGGGTCTGTGTTAAAAAGTATAAGAATGACTTTTAAATGGGGCTGTGAGGGGGTCTATGGAAGCGGTGGACAAAGTAGATACCAAGCAAAAATCAAATGAAAACAACTTTGAAGATGCAAATATTCTAATCCCATCTGGGGTTCCTTTAAAACTATATGGTTGTAATGAAGAAAATCAAAACTTTATATTATGCCAAAATGCACACCCATCATCTACTTCTTACTGTAGACCCATACAATTTATGTTCACCAAGGAAACTGATTAGTCAATAACGGAAGAATTTGAAAATGTCAGAAATCAAATTACTGCTCTTGTGCCAAAAATAGTAGAATTATATAATCAAATATAATGAAATAGAGCACAGATTTGAAGAAAGAATTTTAGATGGCAAAGTGTGCAATATTCTATCTTTAAATAAAGCAACCCAAAAATGCTATATCTTTAACGCAACTTCCAAGGTTATGAATAATTTGATATGTATTTGAATAATTTTCTTGGGGCTTATCGACACTACATGCACAGATAAGATTTATGGAATGCCTTTGACATATTGTTTATAGATTGGATTTAAAAAAAAAGCAGTGCCGAAAACATTAATGATGACACTGGCAGCGATGTCAGTACCTAATAACTTAAGTACTATTTACTAAAAAAACTCTTCTTGCTGTAAAGTTAGGTATTGTATATTTTTAAAATCTGCACTGAATAAAATAACACTGCGTAAAAGTCAATAAATGAAGATGACGAAAACTCTTTCTATTATGATGATGATAATGTAATAATGATGACATAAAATGTACAATGTAACGAGTAAATATATATTTCTCTATAATATAGAACAATTTTATCTATAGTAAGTGCAATTTTATTTAATTAATATCAGTAATTTTCATAAATTGAATTTTGACCCGCTAGATTCACAAAATCTTACACTGTGCGCCGTGTATAACGTAGGTTGCGATTAATCTCGCTAATTCATTCTTTCCACATTTTCTGAAAAAGGTTTATATAAAAATTTGTTTGAAAAAAAATTGTAAAGTTAATTTTATAGCAAACGACAATTTTTGCGTAAATGTAGAATTTCGCAATTACGGCAGAACTTCAGATAGATTTTGAAATGATATTTAATTAATCAAAAGTCTGTATTTTGTTACATTTTCAAAAACTCAAAAATGCAAGCGTTTAGTTGATCAAACTCGTTAAAAAAATAATGAAAAATCTATCTGGATCTTTGCCTATATTTAAAAGAAAATGTAGAATAGATTTATTTTTTAGAAAGAAATCTCCAGTGATATTAAAAACAAAATGAACGTGTACAGCAATTCAGTGCATTACTTGTACATCAAATAACCAAATATCAACATTTTCTAAATGTGGGGAAGGCCTTCGTGGCCGAGTGGTTAAGACACCATTCCGCTACTCTCTTGAAAGCGTATGAGTCAGGTCGGTGGGTACGACTCCCGTCAGCTCCATTGCACACAATTTATGGAGCTCCCGGTTGTAATTCTCTGGTGTTGTAAATTTCCTTTGGCTATCTCGTTGAAAAATTGTCGTATATTGACGATGACATATAAGCGGGCAATTGATGTCAAGCACACAAGTCAGATGTATGTTCTCAATAAAACAAACAAATAATGTGGACATGGATTGATGTAGTTTTTAAAGAGTTCTATTAACGACAATAACTAATCAAAAGTCCGGAACTTTCACATGAGGCTAATATTTTACCAGAAAACAAGTTCTTAATAAAGTAATTTCGCTTTCAAAAACAGAACTTTTGCTCGGTCCCAGTTACCTCCACAAAAATACATCATTGCTGAGAGTATTCCAGATAATATAGCTGAGTCTGAGTACAGTATGTTAAAGTGAAAAAGTTTTTCTGCATAGGATATAGCTAAGGTCGATCCCTAACGTTTACTTTCTCGATTTTGGTTCCAGTTTTTTTTATATAAGGGTACTTTCACTTTCAGAACCGGTTGGAACCGGTTCTGAAACTGAAAATGTCCGCTTATAAAAAAAAAGTAACTAAAATAAAAAAATACTAAAAACTAACAACGTTAGGGATCGGCCTCAGCTATCCTATGCAAAAAAATCATTTAAAAATATTAAAATGCGAGCGAGAAATCTGTCAAGAACATTCCCATAGACTTAACATTAGTTTTAGTGTTTCTTCCCGTGACAAGTGTAGGCTCTTAACATATCGATATTGCAAATAAAACAGTTATTATTTACTAGCCGACACTGGCGACCAGTTTGGTCTCCCTTAAATGTATGTTAAGCATTGTAACACGTTACTTTCATTCCTAATATAATTTTTTTCCTTAATCCTTCTCCAAATCGGAAGATTCTAACAGACAAATCAAGAACTTTTGCAATCACGGTAGCATTTCGCATATTTTTTTTTGTTGTTGTTCTGCGTGTCATTTTTCATGACAAAAGCTGCTTATCCCATTTAAGCATTTATGCTTCATGCCCGTTTGCTTATCAGTTGCAATATGTTCGCTAATGCAGAGATTCTTAAACATATTAAATGATTTTCCGTAATTGGGTCCATTGCCAATTAACGTATTTTAGTTAATACGATTTGATGCAATGAAATCCATTTTGTGAAAGTCTTTAATGATATCCACATTTACACTGAACCATATTGTTGCTAATATTTTATTTTGTTTCTCGCTAACTTTGGCTGTAGACTCGATTACGGAAGATTAGAAAATCTATCATTATTCTCATCTAAAACATCTTGAATAATGTGGTGCCATAATCGGGCTGCTTATTATTAGACGTAATTTTCGAGTATGGTTTGGGGAAACATTGAACTTTTAGAAGTGAGTTTTGATAATCACATTCCCTTTAAACCATATTTGCTGTCAGCACTTTTGACCCGTGGCGTATAACATGATTAAAATTCATGAACCTCCTTCTAAATGCCGATCTCTCTTCGACTTTGTTTTTCTCTGCTCTCCTTTCTTAATGTAGTTCAGGAGTTTTCATATTTGCGTAATTCCCTAAATTCGGCATTTCTGCTTAATGTCTACTAACTATTAAGATCAGTAACAGGTAAATATGCCACACAAACATTGGCGCCTATAATTCCAATTACAGTAACCCGTTTTTTCTCTGTATATTGTAACTCTATAGTTAATATTATGTAGCAGAAATATAAAAGACAATTGAAGACGCTTTTATTGATATTGTAGATATAGATATGCATATTATATTCATAGGTATGTAGTATGTGATTAGAATATGTATATCATATTCATTCTGGCGGATATAAAATACCGTCAATAAAGCTATCATCGTAAATATCTAAGCTAAACGCCATCAATATGATTTTGTGTGTTTTATAAATGTACACTAAAGTATTTTTTCGGTACTTCTCTATTATCCCGTCGACCACTTTTCATAACAAAAAGCTATCGCCAAACTGTAACGCCTAATAAACGGGAGAATGTTGCCATTGGAATATCAAAATAAATAAATAAATAAAATGTAAGAATTTAAGGGCACAATCATTTTAATTAATGAAATAACTAATAAAACAGTAAAACATCACACAAATGTCAAATTAAAAACCACTTGATAACATAACTAACACGTATAATGCTTCTGACATCAAGTAAATGGGACTGCATTTTTGGCGTTTAATCTTAGAGTTTGGCGATAGTTTTTTGTTATGAAAAGTGGTCGACGGGATAATAGAGAAGTACCATTTTTTGTATTATTTTACTTTGATTTTATATTATTTACTATTTTTAATGATGAGTTCTTTTGGGTACAGTTGTCGCAGATGCACTGGATATCATTTTGACGATATAATTACTGGCTGAATAAATTAACCTTTGTGTGTGTTTTATAATGCAATTTTGTGTTTTTAATATAAAATAAACTATTTCATAATAATAAAAAAAAATCATGCTGTTTTAGCAATCTCTAACAGGTACCTGAAAATGGGGTTTTCTCGCCAAAATGGCGCAAAACAAAAATCGTGCCAACCCCGATGCATCTGCGACAGCTGTTAAAATTTAAAATACATGCCGTTCATACTTTTAGTTTAAAATAGAAAATAGAAAAATAAGAAATAATATCATAAATCAAAACATTTGATTTCAAAATCAAAGTATCGTTTCTAATTTGCACCCGCGAAAAATAAAAGCTGGTATTGGCGATTTTAAAAAAGGTATTGGCGAGATTTGCGCCCAAATAACATAAAAGTACTTAATAATATTATGTATTTCATAAATGTATATTAAATTACTTGAACGCGATTAGTCATTAACAATGGTAAATATGATTGGCGATTAACAATCATTTTCGGTGATATCTCTTCCTGCCACGTATAATACATAAATACCAAATTAACTGATCATTTCAAAATTTGATTCATTAAATATTATTACATGAGTTGTATTTGTTTACATTCAACTTACGTCAAGAAAAGATTCGGTAGAAAGTTGAGTTGTATAAGCACTTCATCAAATGGAATTATGGTAAACTTTAATTGTCTCACAGGTTCTGGTGCGAATTATTTTTTTTGACACCAGGCAGCGCTCCAAAAAATCATTCACGGAAAACTTACTTTACGAACGATTATCTCCATGGTTTAATGGTTTAATATTTTAAACCTTCACGGCGAAATAATCTTTTTTTTTTTGTTTACTTTCATGGATACAGAATTTGAACTGCGAAGCTAATTTAATCTGAAGTTATTGCATAATATATACATAATTGAACGTAAGTCATCTCTCAAATATTAATTTATTTTGAACGATCTTTCTAAAAATGTAACTTTTATGCAGTTTTATTTGAAAAATAATTTTGAATAAAAATGGCCGCCTGGCATATGAAAAAGCGATGCGGGCATCTCGGAACTGTTGATGACAGTCACATGACTTACGGTTTTATTATAGAGATAACAATGATAGTTTCATCTTTAGGGTTACATGCAAACGTAACACTTGCAATTGCAAAGCTTTTTGCAATCCAAATTTACAGGAAAACTTTACATTTACATATGTAATTTGCACCCAAATTAATTGTAATTTGAACCCTAATAAATGTTATTTTGCACTGAAAATTACATTCAAAAGTTATGTTTATATATAATGTTGGGTTTAAAAAAACTTTGCAATTGCAAGTGTTGCGTTTGCATGTAACCTTCAGTTAGTCGTGATTTCGACATTGTTTTTACAGTAAAATCAATTCGAAAATTTGCTGTCTTTTCTATACTTCTTTTTTTTCCATGAAGAAACGATTTAGTTTAGATAGATCAAAAATAGTCCTTTTGGGATATATAATTTTTAATCTGGAGCTCGTAATCTGATTGGTTGTTGCTCTTAGAGTTATTTGACGGAAGTTGAGTTTGGCGAAAAACATTATAAGGTTGTAGTTTGACAACAAAACGATTTTTCATGTGTGCATATACATCTATCATCTATTTTTTGCAATTTCTACACATTATTGCGAACTTTTGTAAAATATATTTTTTTATTTCTACACAAAAAATACAGGACAAATACAACATAATGGGTATTATTTTGAACTCAAACTGACCCTCTCACGGGGAGGAATGACTTACGTGTCTCGCGTGCTTTTAATAACGTGTGTTGTGTCTGTGCAAGGGCTTGTAAATTTAGTACTTTTTAAACTATTCAGAAACATCGTTAAACTACTATTAAAAATATGTTTTCCATTCGTCTCCAAGCTCTCAGAACCTCTAAAAATAGGATATCCGTTAAAACAACAATCACTATAACAAATATTAAATAAAAACTCACATAATATAAATTGTTAATATTGTTTCAAATTACTTATTTATGATTTAATTATATTTTGAAAAACGTAAACTTTCTATTTTATTCAAACTTTTTGCGGCTTAGATCCGAACTCGAATCTACTGACCTAAAGACAAACGACATAAAAATAAACTTACTAAGTACGCATTCCGAAACAGCTTAAAAAAAATTATAAACAAAGACACCAAAAGTTTTTCGCGAAGATGCGCCCTAACACCGCCTAGAGTAACAAGCAATTATAACACGGGCTACGTGTCCAAATGCGGTACATATTTCCCCCCCCCCCAAAAAAAAACGCGAAGATATAGTATGGCAATCGGCCATTCCAGTAACACTGTAAAGTAATATCAAAGTAATGTAAAGTTATTTTCCTAAATATTATACACAGTATTTGTGTAATCATTGCACTATTTATACAGTGAATTATAAATGCATTGATCAGATATAATATCATTATGATATCCATTTTTAATACAAACACGAATAACGAGAATTATTTTACTAAATAATGCATCATGAAAGAATAACGAATATATTAGAACTTGCATAGTTGTCAAGTCTTCCTTTTTTACTATCCTAAATTGATACTAATAGAAATATTAGTTTTATTTAATCGAAGAAATCTGTGGTTGTGTAAAGGAAAAATATTTATATGGAAAAAGTGGTATTTGAATACCGGGAGACTTGGCAACTACGAGCTTACTATAAAAAATGGAAACTAGTGGCTGGGGTTGTGTCCAAACAATTTTTAATTGTATAAGCAGAGAAGCTTTAAAGTGGTAAAATAAATCAAATTTGTATATTTAAAAATTCAAAATTCTGAAAAGCAATTGAGGCTTTCAGAAACAAATGGGATCAAGTCCATCAAACATCACTTGGAAATATATGGAGATAAATTTAATGGGCTTTTATGCATTTCATTCAGAATCTTAAGTTTTTAACGTCATCGTTTTACTCACATTTTGAACCTAGCACTTGGTGTGTTACAACATCGAAAAATACATTGTATATACACTGTAAAAAAACTTGTTGGTTTTACAATAAAAACTTTCAGGCAGTACGCCAGTAAAAAAAGTGGGTAGGTGTGATCGAAGATTGCGCAAGAGTTTCGTTTAATATTCTTTTCAAAATGCTTTATTCTATATATGTGTTATTACATGTGTTCAAAATGCTTTATCCAAATCCTTATGGTACAATTATTCTTATCATTTATCAATACACTTTATCAATAAGAACGTAGATGGCAGCACCATTATATGTAATTTTAAAAATAGGAAGCTATTTTTAAATCAAATTAAAAATATTCAAGAACTGCTTTTCAGACAATTGTAACAGCATATGTTTGTATATCTGGAAAGCATATTTAATTATGATTTAATTTTAGCTAAACCCTTAAAAACCTAGCCCTTAAAAAACTAGCCCTTAAAAACAATAAAAAACCCTTAAAATGGCAAAAAGTATGAAAGTTCTTTTAATTAAATCTATCTGACAATGAATTGCAAAAATCGAAAATTTTAGCTTCCGCCGTCAAGAACAGAACCCAGAACCTTTGTGTTAGGAGGAATACACTCTACCACTGAGCTAAAAATACTTAAATTAAGGTTATGTTTTAAGATTTAAGCAAATCGATGTCATCAAATTAATTCGTTTAATTAAACCAATATAGATAAAATAATATAACACCTTTTCAAAATTTTATGATTTATCGAGTGACAGGAGAAATTCAGCTATAAGTATTAAAAATTTCAAGTCTCTAACTTATGCAGTTTCCGAATTCGAAGCTTGTGACAGACAGAGAAAGAATGAGACGAATAGGGTTTCGTCAGATGAACAAAACCCTGAATTTTTTATTTAAAAATATCTTCAAACCGTTTATTTTACTGCAAAATCTATTAAAATAAAATAAAATTTCTAATAAATATTTTTTTTTCGTCAAATAGTTTTTTTTTCGTCCTGGCTGAAATTATTTTCCCATAAAATAAAAAAAGTTTTGTATTGTGTACTCAGAGTAAATATTTATCAGGATGATTGATTTAATTATAAATATTGGCGTCCTGACTCACGGTGTGTTTCTGTAAAATTAAGATTTTTCTTTTTACAGCGTAGAATAAGAATTCATCTCAAACTTGGTTAAACAAAATAATGGTCTTCATCAACTTTATTTCTGAATGTCTCTATTATGTCGTTATGGAAAATCGAAATGACAGAAAGTACACGAAATTGTTCCACGTTTTTTTTCAATAGTGGGTTAATTTCATTAACTTGATAAGAAAAGATGTAAGAAATAATTAATCATTCGCTAATGGGAAATTAATTTTCTATGACAGATATTGACATATATCAGCAGAAATTTTTTGGTGCTGTTTTATCGATAATATATACAGGGTGATTTTTTTTAAAGTTCTGAAAGTAAAACACTATAACAAAAGAACTAATGATCCAAATGACCTAAAATTTCAACAGTATGCTCCCTAAGCAATGGGAATTTTTTGGCATGGTTAAAAAAACTTAAAATCGCACCGACAGATGGCGCTGTAAGGTAGCAGAAACAAAGAATATCGTCTGTGGGAGGAAAACAATGGACGGTACTTTGATAAACCATCTTCCGTAGACCCTCTGTTGTCATTGGACCTTTTCTTAAATTCGTAAGTGTCCTAAATCTCCTAAGAGCAGTTGCTGCGCTGTCATTATTTTGATAATACAGTTTCAGTAACAACGCACGGTCCGTCAATGGCGCAGTCATTGCGAGGATTTCCGTAGAATAATGAACACGAGATGTGCGTATTTCACGATTTTATCGCCAATGTGCGTGTGCCGGGCACAAGTTCGTCTCTCGACTTTACTGCATGTACAGCGCCATCTGTCGGTGCGATTTTAAGTTTTTTTAACTACGCCTAAAAATCTCCATTTGCTTTGGGAGCATACTGGTGAAATTTTAGGTCATTTGGATCAGTGTTTCTTTTATTATAGGGTTTTACTTTCACAACTTTAAAAAAATCACCCTGTATTTAAAATTTCGAAAAGACAAAGGTTATTATTGAACGGAAAAGAAAGAAAAGCAATACGTTTAATTTTACAGATTCTTAAACATTTTCAGCATATTTCTTTATATATTTATTAAAATATGTTTAGGAATATTCTTATGTATTGTTATTAAACGGGATAAAGTTCGTATTTTGATGTCTAAAATTATACGTATTAATCGACAAAATATCTTTAGTATAGTGACGTATTATATATAGTAAAATTGCATTGCATAAATATCTTAATTAAATTATTATAATTAAATTTAAAAACATTGAAATAACAGAAACATTTTTTACCACTTTTGTAAAATAAATATATATGTAACTGTATTTGTAACTGATAGAAAAAGGCCTGGAAGCATTTTCTCCGTGAAATGTCCTATCCCCTTTCTAACTGTGTTTAATATTAAATGAAGCATTTCTAAAAACTATGTGGAGCAAATTCATGATCATTTGTTCGAGTTATTTGATGAAAAATCAATCTTTGGGCCTTCGCCTGGCTTTGTTTGTGTTCACAGAAAAGAGCATATTAAAGTAACTGGAAAGTTGTGTAAAGGTTTATTTATATAATAGCAGGCTATGCCCGCGTATTTGGTCCATTTTTTCATACGAACCTTGAATCAAACGAAATGGTGAATTTGACCTTGTATTTAAAAGCAATACCGAACTTCACCTGGAATACTGAAAACAATGCGATCGTCATTGCCCTATTATATTATCTTATGCTTAGGACGAAATTGGGGCATTAAGAAGCAACTCTTTTAGTTGATCATTTAAAGTAGAGTTTAGTAGGGAAGTGAGGCCGTTACGACAACAGGAATTAAAATGTTCTTTAACCCTCTGAGCGTCTGAGGGCTTTCCTCCATTTTCATAAAAATATTTGTAAAACTTAAAATAATTTACATTTTCCCCAGTTTAATTCTAAAATACACTTCATATATCTTTATTTTAAATATATTAAATACAATTTTCTTAAAAATATTTTTGTCTAGAGCCGATTTAAGTAGTTTTTGAGAAACAGAAAAATTCGGGCAAAACGCTTAGAAAGCCACAGTAGGTACTATATGAGGGTGCTGGGCCACTAAATTTGAGGAGGAAGTGAGGAGTGAAGAGGTACTTCTTCCTCCACCCCCGATTTCACTTCCTCCTCAGATTGAGTGACCCAGAACCCCCTTAGATGAGCTTTCCCCCTGAGAGCAGATTTTCGAATTTATACACATCTGCGATAAAAAAATCATTACGCTACAATTTAGAAAAAAATTTCATATTAAAAAATTTAGCCAAAAATGTGATCTTCGCTAAGAACTTTCAATAAAGTCATAGTGACAAAAGTCAAAGGTCTCATTGCCCAGGGTGCACCACGGGAAGGTTGATCACTAACACACCATCACACTCTCATCCACACATGCATGCACACACTTTTTTCTGCCATTTAAAAGATTTTTTTATTAAGTATATCATATATTTTAGATTCTATTTATAAATTTAGGTGATTTCTTAAAAGGGAATGATGTCTTTATGGCCTAAAGCTAATGTATCAATTTTATTTTCCAAAATATAACGCTTGTCATCGTAAGCTGATAAGGCTATTTTTCTTTCTACAATGGTGAACAAGTTATGATCTTTACTAGTTATTTTTTTAGCGCTTGCTCTAATTAATTGATTTTTAAAGAGAACATCCTTATAATTCTCATGTTTGAGAATATGTTGAACAACGTATCGGTTTACTTCTTTTGCACGCTTTCTTTCATCTTCTTTTGTTAACATGCTATACATTTTAGAACGTAAACCGACAAATTCCAATATGGGTTCACCAGAGGGTTCGTCTTTCATTTTCCCAAGAACTTTTTTATTTTCCAGGTTAAATGATTTATGGTTTCTCGGGTAATCCGACATGTCGAACAAGCTGTGGTCTTCTCGCATATCATCGTATAGGTCATATGTCTGGATCTCATAACAAAGTCTGTCTGTGTCCGTGAAAAGTAAAGAAGCCTTCTTTGGGTATTTTTCCGATATGTATTCATAGTGAAATTTATACATAAGGGTTTTGCTAATATCTAAAATAGAAAATCCCGTGTATATCGGTCTGTTTAACATCACATTAATTTTTTTACAGTGTATAGCCACTAAATCTTCATTAAATATTTTTTGGCGTGAAACGATGGTTTCGCAATAGCTTTCAACAGTTTTTTTTCATCATTTAAAAGACGAATCTGAACATGATCTCTCACATTCTCAAGTGTTTTACCATGTACGCTGTTGTTGAGAAGTTTATAAAAATCCCTCTCAAATGTGTTTGTAGCGTTTTTCCTTTGAAGAGTATTAAATTCAATATAAGCTTTCAACCACGTTGATTGGTTAAATTTAATTCCTCGACGAATATTTTTCAATTGAATTCCATAGCTGAGACATTGCTTTAAATTTTTATAATGAATAACATAATCGTTTTTTCAAACAAATTCGGTGTCAATTTTCTCACTGTAGAAATTCTTCTACCATAAATTTCAGCTAAATTTTTAGTATAGCCTGAAACCATTTCTGGTTCAATAAGAAGGTTTTCCGCTGCTAGTGGGTAATCACACATTTTATCGTGAAGTTCAGGAGGAATTTCAAGATCCACAGAAAAAACATAGCCTACTTCAGCATCATCAGGAATAGTCATGACATTAATGCATGCAATCTCTTCTTCGGTAAGCCATTCAAATCATTAACAGGTAGATGTTGAACCATAGCCCAACCATACAAGTTATTTGCATCTAAATAGACAATAAATTTAGATGGTTCAGTTTCTTTAAAATCAGATAGATATTAGTTGTTAGCTCGACTATACCTTTTCAAAATTGTACAGATTCCACCGCGGATACCACGTTCAAAAAACAGGTACATATCCGGATCTGTAATTAATTCCAGGTCAACGTCTGTCATTTTAAGACAGGCTTGCCATGCAAATCCTGCGGCAGTATATAAATGACATGGATCTAGTTTATAAGAAGATAAACAGATTTCTCTAAAATTTTGAAAAACATCTGCTAGTAGCAATACATTTAATTCAACATAAAAGTCATGATAGGATCCAAGAGTTTGTAGATTAAAGTGATTCCAGACTCTAATGGCATGAGAATAATCGTCATCGATGATAGATTGAGATGTTAGATCATTAAAGAACGCTTCAGGGGGGGGGGTAAGCATGTCTCATCAAATATTTGCCAACTATCCATATAGGTGTAAGGGTAAACACCTTTTCTGAGAACTAATTGAAAATCTTCAGTATTCGGGTAAAACTTCTTCAAGATGTGAAATTTCTATTTAGGTAAATTTTTAACTAAACTTTCTAAAGAAGCATTTAAAAATTGCAAAGAGTCTATAAAAACAAGAGATCAAACTGAAAATGAAATGTATTTCTGCATGTTGTTGGGTATGTAGCTAATTCGTCTATTTTTAATTTTTCCAATACCTGACATGATTAAATGTTCATCATATCCACGTAAATTATGCAGCACTACTGGGATTCTACTTGAAATTTTATCATTTAAGTTACAGCTATTGTGCGCAGCACCTTGATAAAATCCTTTTATATGATCGTGATCACGTACACGATAATCCTTCAACTCCTTCTGACAGATGTGGCAGTATTTTTCATTTTTAAGCTCTTCTTCCTGCGCTGCAGTTATAATCATGTTTTTAGGATGTCTTATAATCTTCAAAATCCATTCTTCTTCTAACAAAGATTGCAAAAAATGATCAACAGCATTATCAACTCTATAAATAACAGGTTTTGAGATGACTTCACTTTCAGCTGAAACCACAATGTAGGCGTATCCACAAGGATGATGGTGAGTTGATTTGGTTGTATGGAATTTTGAGGGATTATTTTCCACTCATTCCATTTTCATCAACAATGTCTCGAAATTGGCATAAATTACAAATGGTATAGCTAACTGATAAGCAATATCTTTAAATTTCAACCATTTATTACCTTCTGTTGGGTATGACACTTTCTGGACATCATATGTTTTACAATACACTTCATGGTTTGTTAAATTTTCTTGCGATATAAATCTTTGTAGACAGAAGTCACAGTAGTACATACGATTCTTATGCTTGGTTGAACCGAATAGAAGACCATCGAAATTTTGAATAAGACAATAGTGACTAGTTTCACAATTTTTCACAAGTAACAAATTTACATGAGTCGATCTTTTCTGTTTAACAGATTTTAACGGGAATAGTTTACGTTCAAATCCATAAACATTAACTGAGATATCATTCTCCTCCTCAAATTTTTTATAGATCGTACTGTAACAGGATATTTTAACATGGAAGTGTTTAACACGTTTTCATAATTTTCATATTTTTGTACACGATGAGCATGTTCATTAGCAGGGTATAAGTAAGCTAAAACACTCCACAAAAAACATTTTTCATCTTGCATGTTTTGAACATTTAAAATGCACTTAGTATTTCTAAGTTTCAATGGCAGAGGAATATAGCTCGATCCAGCTAAGGGTTTGTATAAAGCAGTTTTTACTTCTAATTTCAATACGCAATCAAACACCCAACCACTTTTTACTCCTTCAAATGACTCAAATGATTTCCAAATTTTCTTATTAGCTTGCAAAATGCGATCTTCCACTTTATCATCTCTTAAACAAACTTCGCAATTGCTTCGAAAGTAAGGTGTACAGGTTTCATCTTCCGATTCAGGTACAGCTTTCCGAAATTGTACTTTTACAACTGCATACCATTTTAAAGCACCGTGATTAGTAATTTTTCGTCTAAGTTTATCACCTATAAAGGGTGTGGAATCTTGTAAAAATAGTTGAAAGTTGTGCAGGTTTTCTGAATTAGGTCGAATAAGGAAAGTCGCCAGAATGTTTTGAAATTCTTCTTCTATTTCATCATTTTCTTCGGCTATAAAACTGTCAGCCATATTTTATTCAGGTATGGAATTTTCATTAAGGCTTTGTTCAGGTAATAAATTTTCTTTAAAATGTTCTCTTGCTTTTTTAACAGAAGTAAAATCAGACGAAAGGACATGATATAGTTAAATATGTTGTTTTAATACAGTTTTCGAAGAAATGTTTTCTTCACATTGTCGACAGCTGTATTTAAAATTTTCATGAATCTTCAAATGTCTCATCAAATTTTCTTTACGATTAAATGTTTTGGGATAATTAGGACAAGAAAAAGCACCTTCTTCATGGGTTTTTCGATGACGCAATAAATTATCCTTCCGTGTAAAAATTTGATCACACTCATTACACTTTAATGTAGACTGTCCGCTAGCATTATGGATTTTCATGTGCCTTACTAACTCCGAATTCCTTACAAAAGTCTTCAGACACATATCAAAGTTATGCAGTCTCTCTTTCGAATGTATCTTCATATGCTGATTTAGGTTGGAAGTAGATCAAACCCTTGCTACAGATAGGGCAAGCATTATTCTTCTTCTCAGCATTCGTAAGGGTCACAGTCTTTAGGGAAACATCTTCTTCAGGTGACATCTCGACATCCATGAGACTAGGGGATATAGTGTCCTTCTCTGTTAAAACTTGAGAATCCTCATAGGGTTCAATACTATTATGCATCTTCATGTGTCTAATCAAGCTTGATTTCCGTCCAAAGGCTTTCTGGTACACGTCACAGATATACAACTTCTCATTTAAATGAGACTTTATATGCCGACTTAAATTAAAAGGAGTTGAGAATGTCTTCTCACAAGTCAAACACGGGTACATCTTCTTCACAAGCGCAGAATTTCTCAAAGGCATAACTCCATCATTAGGCATAACGCTATCCATAATATATTAGCAAAAAAAAAAAAAAACTTTTAAAACCAAAACACAATCTTCATAAATAAATGATCCACTTAGGTAAAGATAGGGATCAGGAGCGGTTTAAGACACGTCCGTTCACTAAACAGCAAATCAACAAATGACACGAATCACACTTCTCGCCCGCTATTTGTACCCCAGCCCCCTCACGACCACCGACGTTGATCATAATCTGGCGACAAAATATTCCACTTGATGAGAAAACATAAAATTGAAATCGCCAAATCAATACAAAATGATTCATACGGCGAAAAAACGAAAGATTCAAATTGCCAAATTGTAAGACTATTTTTTTTCGACAACTGTCTCTTAAAATATCTAGCTAAAGACTTATAATTCTATTCATTCGTTAATTAAATCCTGTATACAAATGTTTAGCTCATATGAAACTGCGATTATTAAAAAAGGTTTTCTAAAGATTAAATAAGATCGTCTATTATATCAGAAAAAATATGTACGAAGTTTAAAATACTTCAAAATTTTTATATTATTAAATCCCGAACGATTAAAAAATATGTATATTATCAAACTCTTCTAATGAATTTATCTGTTACAGGGAGACTCACATATGAATCAGTCTTTCCCCACTACTCATGTCTAAAACTACATCCATGAAACCCTCACTGGATGTCTAAACTAGAAGATCTCAAATCAAACCCCACCTAAGCAAATAATGAAAATATTTTCCAAAATACTTCAAAAACATCTCATAGATGGCGCTTTCAATCTTAAACTATAAAACGAAAAAAAAAATTCTCAAAGACGAAGAAAAAAATCTGACCAATTAATTTATCCCACTCCTTAAAACTAAAAAAAATTATAAAGATACTAAATAATCCACCGTTAAAAATACTAACACACGAATTAATCAGTCTTTCCCCACTACTCATGTCTAAAACTATATCCGAGAAACACTCACTAGACGCCTACGTTTCCTAAACTAAAATATCTCAAATCTAACCCCGCCTAAGCAAATAATGAAAATATTCTCCAAAATACTTCAAAAACATCTCATAGATGGCGCTTTCAATCTTAAACGAAAAAAAAATTCTAATTCTCAAAGACAGAGAAAGAATCAGTACAATTAATTTATCCCACTCATTAAAACTAAAAAAAAATATGAAGATACTAAATGATCCACCGTTAAAAATACTAATACACAACTGAATCAGTCTTTCCCCACTACTCATGTCTAAAACTATATCCGAGAAACACTCACTAGATGCCTACGCTTCCTAAATTAAAAGATCTTAAATCGAACCAAGCCTAAACAAATAATAACAATATTTTCCAAAATACTTCAAAAACATCTCATAGATGGCGCTACTACAGAGAAAAAAAGTCGAAACTAATTTTAAACACTTTAAAAAATAAATTCTAAACTTTTTTCACACCATCACAAAGAAGGATGTTCTCTTTAAAAATCAATTAATTAGAGCAAGCGCTAAAAAAATAACTAGTAAAGATCATAACTTGTTCACCATTGTAGAAAGAAAAATAGCCTTATCAGCTTACGATGACAAGCGTTATATTTTGGAAAATAAAATTGACACATTAGCTTTAGGCCATAAAGACATCATTCCCTTTTAAGAAATTACCTAAATTTATAAATAGAATCTAAAATATATGATATACTTAATAAAAAATCTTTTAAATGACAGAAAAAGTGTGTGCATGCATGTGTGAATGAGAGTGTGATGGGGTGTTAGTGATCAACCTCCCCGTGGTGCACCCTGGGCAATGAGACCTTTGACTTTTGTCACTATGACTTTAGTGAAAGTTCTTAGCGAAGATCACATTTTTGGCTAATTTTTTTAATATGCAATTTTTTTCTAAATTGTAGCGTAATGATTTTTTTTTATCGCAGATGGGTATAATTTCGAAAACCTGCTCTCAGAGGGAAAGCTCATCTAATGGGCATTCTGCGTTACTCAATCTGAGGAGGAAGTGAAATCGGGGGTGGAGGAAGAAGTACCTCCTCACTCCTCACTTCCTCCTCACCTTTAGTGGCCCAACACCCTCATATAGTACCTACTAGCCAGTCATCACACTACTAAAATATAGTGCATTACAATGTGCGCAGAGATTGGCCGTTGAATTTAAATAATGTTTGGGTGATTAATTTTCGTTTGTTAGCACTTTAACTACAGGCTTCTCAGCTTGTCGCTAGGTGTGGTTCTAGTAACGTAAATTGAATTTCCTTAAGATTAATCTTTTGTTCCTAACTTTTGAAGCATTTAATGTTTCTATAAGTGAAATTGACGATATCTTATATAAAAAAAAAGAATGGACAGTATTTTGAAGCTGTAAAAATCGCATGTTTTGGGAAAACAAACCGGCATGTTTCCGTAGTAAAGTATAACGAAAAAATTTCTGAATATCTGAGATTAAATTATTTTACAATATGTGTGTGTGTGGCAGATATTTACACTAAAATTCAAATATTTTAAACAATTTTTATACTATCAATTGCTATTTATATAGTGTACATTTGGATATAAAAATTTACTCCAAAAATGCAATCGTACAGTTGAAAAAATACCATTGTTGCGAACATCACTCAGACTGATGTCACTTTTATGCATTTTGACTTAAAATTACATTGTTTGGCGAGAAAAGGAAAATCAAAATCATAAATAAACAAATAACATGTAACTCATAAGTACAGTCATTTTTCTAATTATATCTGCGAGTTTCTCCTCTTAGTCGCATGATGGAAGAGTTAGATAAAAATCTATATTAAATTTTTAAAAAAAGACAAAAACAAAATTGTTATTCAGATTTTATCTAATTAAATTTTCAAAAGTGTTATTCTTAACCTGACGCAAAAGATATATCGCCAAATATTGTTTCAATTGCAAACATTCACATTGAAAGATTTTTTAATCATTACGAACAATTCTTTCATGTTTAAATAAAATATTTTCGTTTTATAATATTATTTCTCATTAAAATGATTTTTCTTTTCTTTCCTTTTTTTTTTTTGTATTTTAAATAAAATCAGTCATTTAAAAAATATATATTATACTTTAATTGATACAGCCGTTTAAATTTTTTAATCAACAGAAATGGATGCAAAAAATAAACAATAGTAACTTTTTCGTCCGAAATAACGATAAAATACGAAATTGCATTTCAAAAATTGTGATTATATCAGTATTATATTATACACCATAATGAGCACGGGAATTTTCTTTATTCAACGGTGCAAACCATAAAACAATCCATCGGGTAGATTTTGAAATTACTCCAGACATACAGACAAATACTTTTTGGGCATCTTGTTTTAGGTAGCTTTCAATACAAAAAAGTATAAAGCTACCTATTGCAGCCGTTCGGAGGAAAGCAGTTCCGGAAAATTTCGATATATTTTCACCGATCATGACCCCCAGACCCCAAAACCACCCTCCGTTCAAATGTTGATTTATATATATATATATATATATATATATATCGCTGGCCAACGAATTTGGTCTCGACCGAGTTCGTTGGCCAGCTTGGTCCGCCATTTTGTTTCAAGATGGCGGCCCTTTAAAAATCTAAACTAAAATAAATATACAAAAAAGTTAAAAATTCAAATTTATTTTTTAATTACGTGTTAGGCCTTGATACAAGGATTCCAGAGCATTTTTTGGTTTACCACTATCTTAAAAAATGGCTGAGATAGAGCAGTTTGAAAGTCTAGGGTGGCTGACATTTTGAAACAAAACAGCACATTAACGCGATTACTCGCAAATTATTTTCTTTCTTTAAAAACAGGACAATTGCACCATAATTTCTATATTCAAATACAACATTTGCTAAATGGTACATACTTTAAAATCGTGAATTTACAATCACAATTAAACATCAACGTTTCATTTCGCTTCTGCGAACGTCATCAGGATGTTACAAACAAGTCTGTTTTGTACAAAACAGAGTACAGCTCTCGCAAGGTTTTATTTTTCGAATGAAGGTAGCAAAATTGACTTTGAAGAGGCTAGAATCATAATCCCATGCAAGAATTCTTATGTTAATAAAATTTTAGAGTCCCTTACGATTATTAAGCTTGGGCATTATACATGTAACGATAATTTATCCTATTACATTCATAAAATCTGGCATAATATGTTATAATCCATTAATACAATCTGCTCATTTTGTCTTCCAACCCCTCTTTTCACTACGGTGGTATGATCCACTTGGTTACCATGGGAACTTGATGACGTTTGCGCACTCTCCGATCATGTTTTCTCCAGAACTCTGACGTGTATGCTCATTTTGACATTTTCGACTTGTTTGTAACATCCTGATGACGTTCGCAGAAGCGAAATGAAACGTTGATGTTTAATTGTGATTGAAAATTCACGATTTTAATGTATGTACCATTTAGCAAATGTTGTATTTGAATTATTTTCTTTCATTGTTGTAATAATTTTCCCAATCATACGCATAAAACTATATATTCATATCCGTTAGCGCCAAATTATCGCCAAAATTGGTGACATTTGGCGAAATATCGCCAAATTTGGCGACCAAAATAAGTCTTCATAAATGAAGCCAATTTGGCTATTGCTCAATAATTTGGCGAATATCTTATTCAAATTCAGTATTAACGAATCTTTTGTAAACGTTTCTTTGCATTTTAACTTGCTGTTTTCGTGTAACGTTAGCTAAAATTTTAAAACGAAGATATAGGAAAGCTACCTTTTCCTCCCGGTACGGGCCGGAAGGACTTTTATAATATACAGTGGTGACCAAAAGTGTGGATATTTTTTGAAAGTTTCATGTTTTTCAAATTTGTGTGCTTGTAGAATATATTAATTTTCACTTAAATACAAACGTTTATATATCAAATTGAAGGTAATTTAATGTACAATTTAATAATAAAACAGTATTACAATATCTGTATTAAAAAAATAGTTATGCAACTAATAGTAAGATCTATCTTAGGTTTGCATTTTTTTAAAGTGATACTTACACTATCAATACTTAGTAGGATAACCCTTATTTTTTAAGACAGCTTCACAGCGTCTTTTCATCGAGTGAACGAGTGTTTGGAGTTCATCTTTCGTAATCACATGGTGCCAAGAATCAATTATAGCTTCAATAAGTTGTCTTTTTTGGATGGACGTTTTTTTCGTACAAGAATTTTCAAACGTCGCCACAAATTTTCAATTGATTGAGATCAGGGCTGTTTCCCGGCCATGGTAATATATCTATGCCTTTATTTTGAAACCATGCTTTGCATACTTTTGCTGTGTGGCATGGAGATGAATCCTGCTGAAAAATAAATGGTGCGTTGTTGGGGAAGAGATCCCTGATGGAAGGTATCAGTTTCGGTTTCAGGACAATTTCGATGTATTTTTTGGCATTCAGGATGCCATCAATCACTTGAATTCGGCCCACACCATCTGCAGACATACATGCCCAAATCATGACATTTGTTGGGTTTTTTGTAATTGCTTCAATGCAATCAGGATGAAGTGGTTCGCCTACTCTACGTCTCAGGTATTATCTGCCATCACTACCAAAGAGCAATATTTTACTCTCATCGCTCCAGATTACTTGCTTCCATTGATTTTCTGACCATTTAAAGTGTTTGTTTGCCCAATTAACTCTTTTTTTGCGTTGTTTTTGATTTAAATATGGTTTTTTCCTGGGAATTCTAGCTTGTAGTCCAAATCCTGATAACCTTCTTCTTATTGTTCTTGAACTTACTGCAATACCCGCTGCATTCATTTCACATCTAATGGCATCTGATGAAATTTTTCTATCTTGAAGGCATAGCCGTTTAATTTTTCTATCGGCAGTAACACTTGTTCATTTTTTTCGGCCTGATTTGGCCTTATTTTCCACTGATTTCGTTTTTTCATAACGTAAACAGAACTTTCGTACACCAGAACAAGTCACTGAACCACCAACTTGTCTTGCAGTTTCAGCATAAGAGAGGCCATTTTCTCTCAATATGACATTTCGGCTTCTTTTTGTAGATGTCCAATTGGTTCTTCTTGTTGATGACATTGTTTAAAATTAGTTTAATTTAAAAAATGACTTTAAATATTCAAAAACAGCAATACTCTATTTAATTGTACTAGTATGCATCATTCCGCAAAATATTTCCACAACAATAACTCATTTACCATCCAAATAACCTAAACTATAGTTACAGACATTTGAATGGTCCTCTGAACAGTGTTTGTGATTGGCTAGTACGCTTTTATTACAAAACACGTCCTTATTTAAAACGATTTGTGTTTGTTTGTTCTACTAAAATGAGCATAACTTTTTTTTATAATACAGATATTGTAATACTGTTTTATTATTAAATTCTACATTAAATTACCTTCAATTTGATATATAAACGTTTGTATTTAAGTGAAAATTAATATATTCTACAAGCACACAAAGTTGAAAAACATGAAACTTTCAAAAAATGTCCAAACTTTCCACCACAGTATATTATAAAATTAGTTTAAAAAAATAATTTTTATATAATTTTTCTTGTTACTAATTGAATGACCCTGGTAGTTTACTCTGTAAATTTATGAATTTATTTTTCTAAATTTATGAAAAAACTCTTAACACATTTTATTTTATAATGTTATAAATGTTTAAGAATAAATGCAAAAGTGAGTATTACCGTTTAAAAAATTAATATTACTATAACTTTTAACGGGTAGTCGATTCCAGAAGCAACAGTTATGCATAGACATATACAGTAGACATTGTTCCTAGTCTATTTGTCCATATTTTTTCATACGATTATTTGAATCATAATCAATAGGATGTGACTATTTTTGCTAAGAGTGCACATCGAAATTGTATGAAATATTAAAGTATTTAATAATATTTGTTCGAAATTTCTTTTTTAAACCCTGTGAAAGAAAATATATAAATGGTACATATGTATATAGGTATATTAATATAAAAAATTTAATTGCTTGCTTAAATACAATCTAAATACCGTTAAATGAACTGTACTGTACACAGATGAAGTTGAAATTGTTTCTAGTCTATTTGTCTATATTTTTCATACGATTATTTGAATCAGAATTAAGAGGATGTGACTATTTTTGTTACGAGTATACATCGAAATCATATGAAATAATAGAGGATTTTAAAATATTTTTTCGAAATTTATTTTTTAAACCTTGTGAAAAAAATATATAAATGGTACATAAGTATATAGGTATATTAATATAAAAACATTTAATTGCTTGCTTAAATACAATCTAAATACCATTAAATGAACTGTACTGTACACAGATGAAGTTGAAATTGTTTGCATTATGAAGACATTTTGAATAAACTTGTCAAAAGCAACTACGAAATATTTTCAAGCATATTACGAAATGGGTTGAATAAATGTCGAGGCTCTGATTGAAATTTTGAATTAATAAACTGTGTTCTATTAAAAGAATTTTAATAAGTTATCGAATTAATGCTATTTATTTTATAAATTAAATTCATTCTACATTAGCAAATTATAACAATTTTTTAATATTAAAAGTGCTTCTATGATTTTGCATATATAATTCAAACAGAAAGTTATAAATTTAAAAAGTAAATATAGTATATTTTTATATGCAGCTCCCCTATTTTTTATTTGTATGGCCATTTTTGAAGTATCGCATTTTTAGGTGCGTTCGTAATTATATAAATACGTAGCACCTATAGTCGTCGTTTGGTCCGTCCGTCTGTCCGTCCGTCTGTCTGTCTGTCCGTCCGACTGTCTGTCTGTCCGCATATAACAACGAAAAAACTACCCAACCAAATGGTTTGCAATTTAAAATATATTATCTTTGCAGAATTTTGTCGAGACATTTCAAATTTTATTAAAATCGAATCAAAACTTTAGGAGATATTAATAAAAATATTTATTAAGAAATTTGAATTTGTTTTTTTTAAATCGGTGCTTTTTTGTTATAGGAGCTTCCGAAGTTTAATCGTCAAGCGACCGAGATACTTATTTTATGACGGAAATTAATCTGCAGACGATATAATTCATTTCACAGAATTAAAAATCATCAAGATCTGAATATTTATATAACTAGCTGATACATATATATCTGAATATTTATATAACTAGTTAAGATATTTGTATGAACAGTGTCATAAAATATATACTTAACTAGCTGTTTAACCCGTTCTACGCATGGGATATCATGAATTTAATTCTAAAACGTGCGTACGAACGCACCTCGTTTGTAACGTTTGACGTACAATTTCCAACTTGTTAAATGATGCTAGACTCTTTTAGAACATATAATTTATTTATGACAATAGACAAAATACTGCGACAGGAGCCATAAAATATTTCGCATGGCTTTCTTTTCAAAAGACTATGTTGTCAGTTGCAACATCAATGCTTTCAAAGCAACGCGCACGAAATCAGTTTAAGAAATTATCCCCAGGGGAGGTGATAAATATATTAATCACCCTCTTTCACAATCGTCGCATTTTCTTGAGCGAAAAACTGATAAACATATTAAATATGCCTTAAAAGTCCCGTGCTCTGTCACGGTGGTGTATTTTAAGCTTGCGACCCACATCCAAAATATTTTTGGAATCTATGTGTTCACAAATCTTTGATGTAGTTTAATACCTCGTAAAAGAAGAGGAATTTAAACTACCCTATTTGAGCAGTTAACGGAATAATTATTTCTCCTTATGTTTGTTAACTCCACATAAGAACATTTCTGATTACTCAAAGCTTAAGCTCTTATAAACTGGCCCTTGTTTTAAGGTCATACTGTCCCTCTCATCTGACATTGACGAGAGTAAAGAACTTTCTCGAGCCAATAGAAAAATTAATGACAATCCATATTAACCTGATTTTTTTTAAATGTGCTTTGCCCACCTGCATATTTCCTCTCAATATTAAGGTATTATTGTTATTTGGTCTCAACGAACATTAAATTAGAGAGTTTAACTTCGGCGTAAGAGCTGACCAGAATGTTAATTCAGTGTTGACAATAATGAGCCACAGTTTGGAAGATCATGCTTTGCCGCGTATTCGCAATACTTACTCGATATTTTCCAGATTAGTTCATTTCTCATGTGCTACTTGTAACATTACTTTCCTCTTCAACAATAAAACAGCATGTTTTGTAATCCCAAGAAAAAATTAATTAGGGAATCAGACTATCTTAGGAATTAAAAAATGTCCACAATGTCATATCCGTGGTGAAATTCATAATTCGCAACTTTTGAAAATTATGCTTTGCCAGAAATCTGCAGCAATATATGAGGTTTCATATACTTAAATATGTATTCAGAGCAGAAAAAAAAACTGTTGAAAAATAATAAATATCGATATAAAAGCGAAAATTATTTTTTTGTCATTCAGATACGTTAATGCACTGGTTATGTTATATCATAACTAAAGGTCATATAAAAACGGATGCTATATTATATACTAGCAAAACCCGTGGCTTTGCTCGCGTAATTCTTGAAAAATGCTAAGTGGTATTCGTTGGCCTATTTTCATTAGAGGAAATTTTACTGCCATAGATAATCCAGAAATTACTAATTAAGCCTCACTAATGTCGAAAAAAAAATCGAAAATTTAGAACGTTTTTCGCTCTTTTACCCCCCCCCCTGTGGTAGTGTCACCGATATAAAATATAGACTATGTTACAGAAGGGACTTTTACCATGACTTTTGAAAATGGTTCTGTAGTTCCAGAGATTAAATAGAAATTGTAATTTAGAATGGTTTTAGACCGCTTTTCGCTCATCTCACCCTTTTAAATTTCAAATTTTTTTAGAATTTGTTCTTCGAGAGCATTTACATTTTATAAATAACTACCATGCCAAATTTCAAGTTTCTAGTTCCTTCAGTATAAAAAAAAATCTAAACTTTAGAAAGGTTTTCGCTCTTGCAACTCCCTGTGGTAGTGGCACCGACATAAAATATAGCCCATGTTACAGCAGGAACTATCACCATCAATTTGCATTATCACTTTTGAAAACAGTTCTGTATTTCCAGAGATTCTATAGAAATTGTAATTTTGAATGGTTTTACACCGCTTTTCGCTCATCTCACCCTTTTAAATTTCAATTTTTTTTAGAATTTGTTCTTCGAGAGCATTTACATTTTATAAATAACTACCATGTCAAATTTCAAGTTTCTAGTTCCTTCAGTAGAATAAAAATCTAAACTTTAGAAAGTTTTTCGCTCTTGCACCTCCCTGTGGTAGTGGCACCGACATAAAATATAGCCTATGTTACAGCCGGGACTATCACCATCAATTTGCATTATCACTTTTGAAAATAGTTCTGTAGTTCCAGAGATTCCATAGAAATTGTAATTTAGAAGGATTTTAGAACGCTTTTCGCTCTTTTAAATTTCGAATTTTTTTAGAATTTATTCTTAGAGAATATTACACATCTTATAAGTACGTACCATGCAAAATTTCCTGTTTCTTGCTCCTTCAGTATAAAAAAAAATCGAAATTTTAGAACGTTTTTCGCTTTTGCACCCTTTCCCCCCCTGTGGTAGTGTCACCGATATAAAAAATAGCCTATGTTACAGCAGGGACTGTTACTATCAATTTGCCCCCATCACTTTTGAAAATGGTTCTGTAGTTCAAATGTTATTATATTTCAAAGAAAGTGGAGAGTCAAAATACGTCCATTAGAAATAACTTTTAAATATAGACTAAAACACTTGTTATTTTGCTTAAAAGACGTCAACATAAACATTAAAGATATTAAAATTTAAAATTTACATGTTTCGATTTGTTCATCATTATGATTCGATTCCATAGGATGACGATTTGATGAACAAATCGAAACATATGAATTTTAAATTTTAACATCTTTAATGTTTATGTTGACGTCTTTTAAGCAAAATAAAAAGTGTTTTAGTGTATATTTAAAAGTTGGTTCTGTAGTTCCAAAGATTCCATAGAAATTGTAATTTAGAATGTTTTTAGAACGCTTTTCGCTCATCTCACCCTTTTAAATTTCGATTTTTTTTTAGAATTTGTTCTTAGAGAGAATTTACATCTTATAAGTAACTACCATGCCAAATTTCATGTTTCTAGCTCCTTCAATATAAAAAAATTGAAATTTTAGAACGTTTTTCGCTCTTGAACCCCCCTGGGGATAGTGGCACCAATATAAAATATAGCCTATGTTGGAGCATGAACTCTCACCATCAGTTTGCCACCATCACTTTTGAAAACGGTTCTGAGTTCCAGATATTCCACAGAAATTCTAATTTAGAATGTTTTTAGAACGTTTTTCGCTCATCTCACCCTTTTAAATTTCGAATTTTTTTAGAATTTGTTCTTATTGAGCATATACATCTTATAAGTAACTAACATGCCAAATTTCATGTTTCTAGCTCCTTCAATATAAAAAAATTGACATTTTAGAACGATTTTCGTTTTTGCACTGCCCTGGGGGTAGTGGCAACAATATAAAGTATAGCCTAAGTTGGAGCAGGGACTCTCACCATCAGTTTGCCCCCATCACTTTTGAAAACGGTTCTGTAGTTCCAGATATTCCACAGAAATTGTAATTTAGAATGTTTTTAGAACGCTTTTCGCTCATCTCACCCTTTTAATTTTCAATTTTTTTAGAATTTGTTCTTTGAGAGCATTTACATTTTATAAATAACTACCATGCCAAATTTCAAGTTTCTAGTTCCTTCAGTATAAAAAAAAATCTAAACTTTAGAAAGTTTTTCGCTCTTGCAACTCCCTGTGGTAGTGGCACTGACATAAAATATAGCCCATGTTACAGCAGGAACTATCACCATCAATTTGCATTATCACTTTTGAAAACAGTTCTGTATTTCCAGAGATTCTATAGAAATTGTAATTTTGAATGGTTTTAGACCGCTTTTCGCTCATCTCACCCTTTTAAATTTCAATTTTTTTTAGAATTTTTCTTCGAGAGCATTTACATTTTATAAATAACTACCATGTCAAATTTCAAGTTTCTAGTTCCTTCAGTAGAATAAAAATCTAAACTTTAGAAAGTTTTTCGCTCTTGCACCTCCCTGTGATAGTGGCACCGACATAAAATATAGCCTATGTTACAGCCGGGACTATCACCATCAATTTGCATTATCACTTTTGAAAATAGTTCTGTAGTTCCAGAGATTCTATAGAAATTGTAATTTAGAAAGATTTTAAAACGCTTTTCGCTCTTTTAAATTTCGAATTTTTTTAGAATTTATTCTTAGAGAATATTACACATCTTATAAGTAAGTACTATGCAAAATTTCCTGTTTCTTGCTCCTTCAGTATAAAAAAAATGGAAATTTTAGAACGTTTTTCGCTTTTGCACCCTTTCCCCCCCTGTGGTAGTGGCACCGATATAAAAAATACTATGTTACAGCAGGGACTGTTACTATCAATTTGCCACCATCACTTTTGAAAATGGTTCTGCAGTTCAAATGTTATTATATTTCAAAGAAAGTGGAGAGTCAAAATACGTCCATTAGAATTAACTTTTAAATATAGACTAAAACACTTGTTATTTTGCTTAAAAGACGTCTACATAAACATTAAAGATGTTAAAATTTAAAATTTACATGTTTCGATTTGTTCATCATTATGATTCGATTCCATAGGATGACGATTTGATGAACAAATCGAAACATATAAATTTTAAATTTTAACATCTTTAATGTTTATGTTGACGTCTTTTAAGCAAAATAAAAAGTGTTTTAGTGTATATTTAAAAGTTGGTTCTGTAGTTCCAAAGATTCCATAGAAATTGTAATTTAGAATGTTTTTAGAACGCTTTTCGCTCATCTCACCCTTTTAAATTTCGATTTTTTTTTAGAATTTGTTCTTAGAGAGAATTTACATCTTATAAGTAACTACCATGCCAAATTTCATGTTTCTAGCTCCTTCAATATAAAAAAATTGAAATTTTAGAACGTTTTTCGCTCTTGAACCCCCCTGGGGATAGTGGCACCAATATAAAATATAGCCTATGTTGGAGCATGAACTCTCACCATCAGTTTGCCACCATCACTTTTGAAAACGGTTCTGAGTTCCAGATATTCCACAGAAATTCTAATTTAGAATGTTTTTAGAACGTTTTTCGCTCATCTCACCCTTTTAAATTTCGATTTTTTTTAGAATTTGTTCTTATTGAGCATATACATCTTATAAGTAACTAACATGCCAAATTTCATGTTTCTAGCTCCTTCAATATAAAAAAATTGACATATTAGAACGATTTTCGCTTTTGCACTGCCCTGGGGGTAATGGCACCAATATAAAATATAGCCTAAGTTGGAGCAGGGACTCTCACCATCAGTTTGCCCCCATCACTTTTGAAAACGGTTCTGTAGTTCCAGATATTCCACAGAAATTGTAATTTACAATGTTTTTAGAACGCTTTTCGCTCATCTCACCCTTTTAAATTTCAATTTTTTTTAGAATTTCTTCTTAGAGAGCATTTACATCTTATAAGTAACTACCATGCCAATTTTCATGTTTCTAGCTCCTTCCATGTAAAACAAATCGAAATTTCTGAACGTTTTTCGTTCTTGCACGCCCCTGGGTGTAGTCGCACCAATATAAAATATAGTCTATATTGGACTCTCACCATCATTTTGCCACCATCACTTTTGAAAACGCGTCTGTAGTTCCAGAGATTTCCTAGAAATTGTTATTTAGAATGTTTTTAGAACGCTTTTCGCTCATCTCACCCTTTTAAATTTCGAATTTTATTAGAATTTGTTCTTAGAGAGCATTTACATCTTATAAGTAACTACCATGCCAATTTTCATGTTTCTAGCTCCTTCAGTATAAAAAAAATCGAAATTTTAGAACGTTTTTCGCTCCTGCACACCCCCTTGGGGTAGTGGCACCAACATAAAATATAGCCTATGTTGGAGCAGGGATTGTCACCATCAATTTGCCACCATAACTTTTGAAATCGCTTCTGTAGTTCCAGAGATTACCCCCTACAAACAAACAAACAAACAAAAAAACAATCTTTACTGCTTTATAATATTAGTATAGATGATATTTTATAAAACTAAAACTTTTGTATAACTCGCTTTTTATCAAAACTAAAGTTTCAGTTTTTTTTATTATTTTTAAATACATGAATGACATTAATTTTTAAAATAATATGCTACTTCCAGCTGCATAGTATATACATATGTTACTTATGCGTAATAATATTGATTAGGGCTAATAGAATAATTAAAATAATAATGGTAAAAATTAAAATAATAATTAGGACATTATTATAATTACTGTGACAAATTTCATTTTTCAAAAAACATTTGAAGTAACAAATATTATATTTGTTATTTCCAAATAAACTGCACAGAAAGATTGTGCAATTTCATCCGTAAAATAGATGATTCCAGGTATAATATTGAAAAATATATTAAATAGTGTAGCGACTAAGTTATTTATAATAAATCAAATGAACAAAGTACTGCATAGCTATATTAACCTTTTGTTAAAAGAGGATTAATTATTATATTTTAAATATCACCTAAATAAAATCGAAGTTTTAAATAATACATGATAGTTGTATTTTTATTTTGAAACATCGCTATAATCTAAGGAGTAAAACATATTTGTCTCTGAAATCCGATCTTGTTTTTACATACCAAAATGAAATTGGATTCAAAATTATATAAAACAGAAAGTAACTGAGGTGATGTTTGCGATCACTTGATTTTCTTCATGGTTAAAATTCATTTATAAACAAGTGGTTAAGTAGGATCGAAGATCGCACAAAGGGTTTCGTTTAATATTCCTTTCAAAACACTTTATCCTTTCTTTGATAAATCCCAAATAAATTTCGTTTTCCAAAAAAATAAAAATAAATGAAGTCATGTTTCTTATAAAGTAAAAGTTTACCGGTCTATTTTTTTCTTTTTTTTTTTTTTTTTTTGGAATATCTGAACCGGTTCAATAGCGGGCGAAGCCCGCTAATATACTTTGTCATAATAACATCTGTCATATGAACTAAATGCGATATTTAAAAAAAATCAATTTCAAAATTAAACATGTTGTATATTCAAAATATTAAAATATGCCAACATTTCAATAATCGGGTTTTTATCATTATTCAATACGTTCCTTAAACTCATATATTTACTATTCTCTATTACTCATATTGATACTCTCTTTGTATTATTCTCAAACATTTGAAAAATCTGCTAAACTTCCAATATGACGTCAGATAAATTTTCTTTTTAATTCTGTAATGACATCATATTAAGCTGCTTTCTGTATGTGCACATACTCATGCTCCTTGTATTATTGAGAAATGTTTTAAAATTTCCGTTTTATTACCAATATGATGTCATATTAATCTTTTTTTTTTAGATTGGTGAAACTTTTTATTTCATTTTCATTTTTTAAGTGGAAATCTTTCAATAGAAAATTAATTATTGTAGAAAGAATTTTATTGTAGATTTTTAATTGTTGGCAACAGCTATAACGAAATTCTTTTTTAATTTAATAGGAAAAGGCTGTTAGAATTTTGGTTTTTTATCTCTCTATATTAAAATAATACGATTTTTTCAAAATTTCATATTTTGAGCTTCATCGTATGTATTCAGCTATAAATACACAAATTTTCATGCCTGTAAGTTATATAGTTTCTGAGAACCGGCTCTGTGACAGACAGACAACGAAGTGAGAGTAATAGGGTTTCGTGAACTACGTTTATGAACTAAACCATAATAAGTGCTGGCAGATATTATTAATATAAACTTTTACTATTTATTTTCTAATTTTCTAAGCAAACACATTCATTTTAACACTTAGTATTTAAGAATATACACATGCTGATGTTTGACAGATCATGAACTAATTCTAAAATGAATTATACTTTTATTAAATTTAAAACAGTATATTTTCTATTGATACCAATTTGCACAAATATTGACCAGTCATATATATATGGAAAAATAACTAGGTTCGATATAAAATATGTTAAAACTGATTAAATATACATATAATAATTAAATGTTTCAAATCAAAAACATATCAGAATTTCATTTTGAAAAAGAATATTTCAATAGCTTATTTTTATATTTTGTCATTTTGAAGTAATTTTTTTTTTTCATGAAAGTTAAACTTTACTGAATCTATATCTACTAATACTATCATTTTTTTCCCTTTAAAATTCTTCATACATCAATAAAGCCTTTAATACACAACTGGAATTTATTTATTTATTTTTAAATTTATTAGATTTTACTGCACATTTATCAACAATTATGTTATGATTAAATGCATCCACTTAAATTAATAAGTAAAAGTTTATTTACTTTTTAAAGGTGTGGTTTTCATACGTTATAACGCGCGTGTTTCTGAAGTGATCGCTTTTACATATTATAAGAAAATAACTAAAACTTGTATATTTAAAAATTCAAAATGCTAAAAAGCAATAGAGCATTTAGAATCAAAGATGTAAAAGTAACTCCTTCGCGATGAGCATGCATAAACTGCTCAGAATCATTCATTATTCCTATCAGTAAATTTTAATTGAATTTCCTCCCTATTTAATCAAATTATTTTTGTGATTGAATATGGCAAAAATTTCTATTTTGAATAAAAGGTGACAAAATATCCAAACTTCTTTAAAACAGGATCGTCGCAAAAGGGTTATTGGTCTCTGATGCATTTCGTTTACCATCTTAATCTGCGAAAATATATTATCCACGAACGAAAGTATACAAAAGGCTCTTCCAAGTTACCCATAATTCCAAAAAGCGTTCTTTATCTTTAGAAATCTGAAAAATATATAAACATTTTCGAGTTTTAAAGGATCCTTTATAAGACAAAATTTCTTTTCATGGCACTGATTTTATGAAATATTTCAGAGTAGTTTTTACAGTGCAGTAATCAGTTTTCTCGAACTGGAATATCTGTTGTTAGGATTCTAGCAATTAAACGTTTATTAAACGTTTTAAGCTGCGTAACCGCATTTATACATGCAAGTGTAACAATATAATATTAATGATAATGCGGATTAATAATAATTTATCATGTATGTCTGTAAACACATGGTTTTTTTTTTAAACATGAAAGTGTTTACTTAAGAATTGATATCATCATATAACATATATTCCTGTTCCAGAAAACCAAATTATACAAAGTAAAAACAACTCGGAAACGTTTCCGAAAATCAGTAAAAGGAAAAGAAACTTTCGTTTTATGAATTCTTCTTTAAATTTAGGAAATATACTGGTTTCTGAGGTGGATAAAATAAAGAACGTTTTTTGGAATCGTCGGTATTTTCCTACATTAAGAAACATGTCTATTTTCACAATCTAGATTAAGACGTCATCTCAAATTTTGTTGTATAAAATAATGGTCTTGATCCACTTTTATTCTGAAAGCATCAATTATGTAGTTTTTTATTAAGTTTTTTAATTATGTCTTCACATTGGCCGTCTGTCATGTTTTACGGAACATCAAAATGACAGAAGGTACACAACATTGTTTTTGCTTCTCCCAATATTTGGCTAACTTCATTAACTCGATAAAACAAGGGGTAAGAAATAATTAATCATTCTCTAATGGAAAATTAATTTTCTACCTCAGATTTATTAAAAATATTGGCACACTGTCAACGAAAATTATTTTGACAGGTTTTATCGACAATATATATTAAAAAATTCGAAAATACAGAGAACGTTTATATATTGGGAAAGAAAGAGCAATAAAATGTTTAATTTTATTGATTCTTAAACATTTTTTGCCTTTCAATTTTTCATATATTAAAATAGGTTTAGGAATTATCTGATGTCTTATAATACAATGAGATAAAATTTACATTTTGATATCTAAAACTATATGTGTTGGTTGGCACAGTATGTTTTATAATACTATTATATATACTCATATTATTTTTGTGGTCAACAGCCCTTTTTTTACGCATTTACAACACGCACAACAACGAGTGATGTATCATTCGAAAATTACATAAAAACCCGAAGTCTGACATAGTACACTCACATTTTGTTGCAAAATATTTTTGATTAAAAGTTGCAATTAATTAAAAAATAAATCAGCATTCCTTTTATAAATGAAATGAAAGTTTTTCCGAAATCAATGTTTCCACTAAAATAAAATACCGCATTATACCGTGCTCAACAATGTTTATAAAAAATAGTACAAAAAAGATAAAGTGGGATGTCTATGCACGTGTTTATTTTTTATTTATAAGCAAAAAGCAAAATTCAAATAGATTGATCAAAGCAGTGGCATTTCACGTGTAACCTAAAATGCATGCATAAATTGTATTTTATATGTATTCAATTTATTTTTCTTTGCACGGTGTATTTTCCGAAGCGGATGACGTTATCCTATAATAGAGTTAAAATATGATTGTTAATTTTTTTTATTCGCTCTGAGTTTTTGCTATCTTCGATCAGTTTTCTAGTGTAACTTTGATGGAATAAATGAGATGATATTCTGACTTTTTTTACAGATATTTTTATCCTCAATTTTTCTTTAGAAGTTTAAAACAGCATCTAAAAATATTGATATTGCTAAAAAAAATTAGACTACAGTGACAAATCCTCGCATGGGTTCACTGGAATAATGAAATTGCGTTGCACAAATATCATTAGAACATTAAGTTAACTTATTATAGGTAAGTTTAAACGCATTGAAATAATATTTCAGGAAATGTTTTGTCAAATGTTTGTAAAAGAACCATTTTCATAGTTTTTAAATATTTTTTTTAACTGCTAGAAAAAAATCCTAAAATTATTTTCATAAAATCTGCTGTCCGCTTTTTAAAAGTGTTTAATATTATGAAAAATATTTATTTTTCTAAAAGCTATGTCAAACAATTTCAGGATTATTTGTTTGGGTTTATATCAGAAGAAATCGATCGTTGCACATGATTCTCGCATGATTCTCGTTTGCATAGAGAAGAAATAAAATATGAAAAAGTAACTGGAAAGTTACACAATTCATATATATATATATATATATATATATATATATACAGGTTGGTATTTTAAACTTTACTTTTTATAAACATTTTCCTGTTACTATGTGAAGTCGTTTTTCCTGTAAAATCATAATTTATTTTTCTAAATTTATCAATGAACTCTTAATACATTTTCTTTCATTATGCAATAGATATTCAAGAAAAAACAAAAAATATATATACTTTTTTATGCAGATTTGATCCTATGAACTCAAAGTGTTGAAAGTGGGTGATATTGTTTGAAAAAATAAATGTTGGTATAATTTCTAATGTGTATCCTACTCACGAAGCATAATTTACACATAAAAATTAACCAGAGACATTGTTCCCAGTCCTTTCGTACCTATATTAAGTTCTTTTCATACAAATATTTGAAGCAGAATTTATAGGGTATAATTACTTTTTTTTATGATTGTATTATTAAATCCTTAGAAATATTAAAGGCAATGCCATTTATTTGCCATTTATTAGAAAGTTGGTTTTTATATGCAATAAAATAAAATATAAATGGAACAAATATATATGTATATTAACATCAATGATGTTAATTAATTTCTTCCTTAAAATCTAAAGATTTCTAAATAAACTGTAAGTGACATTGATCGAATTGAAATTGTTTCCACTATGAAGATATTTCCAAATAAACTTATTTAAAGCGATTACGAAATATTTGCAAGCATATTACGAAACGGTATGAACAAATGTCGAGTCTCTTATTGAAATTTTGTATCAATAGACTGTGTTCTATTGAAGTCATTTAGGTACGTTTTCAAAGTAATATCAATAGTTTTATAAATAAAATTAAATTTACATTAGGAAATTATAAAGAAATTTATATGAAAGTTGCTGCGATGTTTTTGCACGTAAAGTTAAAATTCACAAGAAAAAAAAATCACGCGTTAAATATAGATTATGAAACATTTTTCCAAAACTTTCCGAATACTGTGAGAAATTTTCATAGTATAATATGGTGAAAAATGATGTTAAAGTAAACAATTTGGAAAACTCATAACAAACCCAATGTCATCAATTACCGCCAATAGTCGGAAATGTACAGGATCTATAGATTTGTATATATACTGAATAGTATTCTAAAATTTACCCCCGTTAGAAAAAGCATAGCACAGTTGAAAAATACTCTACAGAAAATTCCGCAAGTAAACGTAATGATGTATTCGAGATCTTTTGTGCAGCCCTGTTTAGCATCTATAGAATTTATATACACCAAGTACTATGCAAAAAAATAATTAAATTTAAGAACGCGTACCACATTTTAAATCGCACTTCCAGCAATTATTGTTCATATCTGGATTGTATGGGATCGTTCGATTATATTCGATACTGTAACCAAATTCTTATGTATTCTCTAGTGAATGAACGATGAATCCTGTTAATATCCTATTCGACAACAATCATCTTGTAGTGTCCGCTTTATATCAGTTTCAATATGTTTGGAATTGGGTAATACCATTAAAATGCACTGGAAACGATTTTTCCCCATAGACCGTAGTCTAACGGAATATTTTGATTGTCCCAGTAAATGAACTATAAATGCTATATGCTTCATTTCCAATTCCGAATATGCTATTATAAACATCATTTACGTATATAAATTGCATGGCAATCCGAGTATATTCACGCGAGTTAGAGCGGCGAAAGACACATAGGGCCGACATGCATACAAATGGAATTCATAAAAAATTTCCAACTATGTTGAAAAATGCTAAAAAATATACTTTATAAATTTAAAAAGTTAAGTATATTACATTTTTATACACAGCTCTCCTTTCTTTTGTTTACTATGACCACTTCAGACGCAGCGTTCTTTGAAGTGACATTAGACCCTTTCAAAAATTGCATTTATTTATAACCCCTCACCAAATACTGCAACCAGAATCATAAGTTATGTCCCTTGGTTTTCTTTTCCAAAGCCTCAGTTGTGAATTTTTATTGTTGGCCTTCAAAGGTTTTGAAGCAAAGTGCACAAAATAAACATAAGCAATTCTTCCCACGAGAGGTGAGAAACATTTCATGGACCCTCCTCCACAATCGTCACATTTTTTTGTCGTTCGAGAAACCTTTGACTACATCCAGCAAGCTTAAAAAGGTCTCATACTCCGTCGCATTGGTGCAATTGAACCTTATATTGCAACTCAGATTCGAAATATTTTTGTGATATATTCACAAGTTTTTGATGTAGTTTAATGTCAATCTTTACTTAGTGTCACGTAAAAAGAAAGGGCAATAATACATTATCCCGTTTGGAGAATTTGAGACAATCGTTATTTATTTATTTATTTATTTATTTATTTATTTTTGATTCGTTATCTCCACTGAAGAACCTTTGCGGTTTGTGAAAACATACATTTATATAAAATTTTCCTTGTTTTAAGATTATACTACACTGTTAAAATTTGCAGCAAACTGTCCAGTCATTTGACCGTTTTTGTAGAAAACAGTTACATAACCGTAATTTAACAATATGTTGACCATAAAATGAGCAATAATATGGTCAGAATATAGTTAAATTACGGTTATGTAACCGTTTTCTACAAAAACGGTCAAATGACTGGACAGTTTGCTGCAAATTTTTAACAGTGTACTCCTCTATCTCAGACTGAAGAGGGCAAACCGTGTTCTCTTGCTAACAGAAAATTTAATGACACTCCATTTTGACCTGATTTTTTTTAACGTGCTTCACCCACCTGTGCATTTTCTCTCAATATTAAAAGAGCATTTTATCTGATCTCAATGAACATTAAATTAGAGAGCACGAGTTCCGTGTACGAGATGACCACATTGTTAATTCAGTGTTAAAATCATAAGACGCAATTTTAAAGATCATGCGTTGACGGTTATTTGGAACACTTACTCTCTATTGTCCCGTTTTGGTCATTTTTTATGTGATACGTGGAACATTGCTTTTCCCATCAATAATTAAAAACATATTTTTCTAATCTCAATAAAAAATTAATTAGAGAATCAGTCTACCTTAGGAGTTTCAGATACTCACAATGCCATATCTGTTATTAATCTATACTAATAAAATAAAGTTTCGATCTCTCTCTCTCTCTCTGTGTGTGCGTGTGTGTGTGTTTGTCTGTGTGTGTATCTGTCTTCTGACGATGGCTAGGAAAATCTAGCCCACCTAGAAGCCTGAAAATTTAGATTTAGGTAGTCCAAACACTCTCTTGGTGCACCTGAGCTTCAGATTTTTAATATTTTGAAAATTAGAGTAGTTATTAATTAAAAACTGATCAAAGATCGCAAATAAAATATCACTCTTCCGAAAATAGCTCGCACATGCCCAGAAGCCATTTATTCGTTCCTCCGTTAAAAAAATAAACAAAGCCTGAGTCATTCCATTTATTTTTAAGTTATTCTAAATTAGACATGGGCGAACGGCTGGAAATACGGAAAAACCGTCTACATATTCTCAAAAACCATAATTTTACGTCTCAAAAGGTTTGATTGGTTTGAAAAAATTTTACATTTAACCCTTAAAAAAAAAAAAAAAAAAAAAAAAAAAGTCAATAAGCATTGAATTGATGTTTTTATTTTCTCCCGTTTTCCGAGCTTTGTATCCACAGGAATACAAAAGATACGGAAAAACAATAGTCACCAAATTAAAGAACTAACTTTCCCCTTTTCAATGCTTCCTTTGATTTTAAAAAATACGAAAATTAACCCTTCAAACAAGTATATTTTCTGTATGCCGTTTCGCGATTTTTGAGATTTTGGCAATTTTTAAAAATTTGCATCGGTGGTTTAGAGCAAGGTATGAAAAATTAAAAATACCTGATAATATTTACATTTATTCCTTTTTCGATATTTGTATTTGTTTTAGAAAAATAGGAATATTAACCCTTCAAAAAAAATTTGCTCACAAGACTCACTTTTGCGAATTCTGATTGTCTGCGATATATAGAATCTGGCATCGGTTCTTTAAAATAACCAAACAAAAAACAAACACACCTAAAGACATTTACGTTCTATTGTCAATTTTTGTACAAAAAGAAAAAACAACTACAAAACAAAGTCCCACCAGATTAAATAACTTGGTCTCCAGTTAAAAAAAAATCTGGCGACCATATTTGTCAAGCCATGATCATAACTAAGGCTATATAATAAGTAGTTTTATTATAAATGACATTTCATAAAAATGAAGCGTTTATATAGCACATGCCTCATCATTACTCAGGTTGCAGATTTGGTTATTATTTTTAAATACTTCAATAAAGTTATTTTTTTAAATAATGTGCTACATCTAACTATACGTATTTTACTGATGTTTAATAATATTGATTAGGTATAATAGAATAATTGGAAAATATTGGTAAATCGTATTCAAAATCATATATCACATAGCACACTGTGGTCTTGTTTGCGATCACTTGGCACTCTAGACTACAATCTTCATGGTTAAAATTCAAAACATTTATAAAATAGTTCTGGCATATATTAAATATAAGCTATTGTTATTTAATTTGGAATTTTGCATAAACAAACACATTTATTCTAACATTTAGTTTAAGAATACACTTATGCTGATGTTTCACTGATTATTAACTGATTCTAACATGACTAACATGAATTGTTTATTTAAGAATTGACACCATCATAAAACCCATATTCCTGGTTGAGAAAACCGAATTAAATAGGATAGAAACTACTCGGAAACGTTTCTTTATTTATTTTTAAGTTTATTTATTTATTTTTAAATTTATTTCATTTTACCGCGTATTTACCAACAATTATTTTATGATTAAATGCACATGGTTAAATTAATAAGTAAAAGTTAATTTACTTTTTAAAGGATTGATTTTCATACGCTATATTTGGGCCTACCCAAATATAATTTTTGGGCTATATACCTAATCACGAGCGTGTTTTATAAGTGATCACTTTTACATATATATACTGGTTCACAAGGTTAATTTTACTTGCAACATTTTCTACTTAAGTAAGTAAGCAAAAAGGCATAAAATACTTTTAGAATATTTAATATTTTATGAGTACTGTTTCTTATATACACACACACACACACACACACACACACACACATATATATAATATATATATATGTTGTATACAGGGTGGTTATAAAATAAGTATCCCTATTTGGAGCTGTCTGTAGCTTGAAGGAATAACCCGAATGAAACCAAAATTTGTACACATACTATTCGAGAAGGGGGAAGAAGAATGGAACAATTAAAAAAATAGTTACAATAATCGGCAACAGATGGCGCTACGGGTCCTGTCGGTGCAAATGCCGTTGTAATCATTAGTAAACTCAAAACGCTGTCATTTCTGTCATTAACGTTGTACGACATGGCTCTCAGTTTACCAGATCGCGCTTTAATTTAAAAACTATTCTACGTTAACAGCTCAAACAGTGCAGCTGCTTTACGCGAATTTAGGCGTGTGAAAGGAATGCGCAAAGGGAAAGGCCCTTTGAAACCGTGTGCAGAGAAAGAATGGTAAAAAAAATTGAGGAGACTGGATCGTTTACTTTAAAATGTGGAAGAGAGAGGAAACCAGTACCTCTCCACATGCAAGAAGAAATTGCCACTGCGATTGTGGAGTCATAAGGGATTCCGGAAGCCGGTCCTAGTGCACGTGTAGTTGCCCGAAATTTGGATATTTCACATGCTACTGTTCGAAAAGTCCTAAGAAATGTAATCAAATTTTATCGGTTTAAAATTAGTTGCCATCAACAATTGTTACCCGGTGACTCGCAGCAGAGACTGGATTTTATTTCAACGTTTTTAGCACGAATGGAGGTGGATGATGCCTTCCCATGGAAGATTTTATGAGGAGATGTAGCCCATTTTTATATGAATGGGACAGTCAATACGCAGAACTGCAGAATATAGGCTTTGGAGCCACGAACTGTTAGTCACGAAATGCCCCTCCACTCTCCAAAAATCACTGTGTGGTGTGGCTTTACTGCAAGTTTCATTCTTGATCCTTAATTTTTTTTAGGAGTTCCGGGCAACAGGCCCTGTAACGTGTTCGGTTGCTATTATTGCACATTACATTTTACCCACAAAAGCGCCATCTGTCGGCGATTATTGCAATTATTTTTTTATTATTCCATTCTTCTTCCCCCTTCTTAAATAGTATGTGTACAAATTTTGGTTTCATTCGGGTTATTCGTTCAAGCTATAGACAGCTCCAAATGGGGATACTTATTTTATAACCACCCGGTATATATATAATTTAAAGAAGTATTTTAGAGATTCTTATTAATTAACAAGCTGTTGTGCTTGTTAAGCTCTTTGCTTCATTCATATAAATGTTACATAATAAAAGTGCATGCAATATAAATTTCCACATATTTTTAAGTAATTGCTTTCATGCTGCACTTTTAAAACAGAATTTATTATTATCTTTAAATGCGTTTATTAATAATAACCGGATATTATTAATAATGACCGGCCATAAAAGCCGGTTATTATTAATAATGACAGGATTAATCATATTGACCGTAACATATATGCGTTGAAATATTATCTTTTACGTCATTTTAAGAAATTACAAAATAACTTAATGGGACAACTGTCAATGGAACAGAAGATGTCTTTGGGAAAACCTCAAATTTCAAACTTACGGCGCAAATTAACTAATGGAAATATTGTCAGCATAATTACAAGATTGAAAAGAAAGTAAATTTAAAGATTTCAAAATTCTTGGGGACGTTCTGCTTGAGTATTTTTAGAAAGTGGAAGAATAGTTACAACATACAAACATAAAAGTATGAATTTATATAAGAAAATGTTATTATTCTAGATATGAATATGTGAAATATTTCTTATTAAAATAAGTGTGTTTAATTTTGCTCTATTCACATTAGAAAACTGTACAAGATTTCAGAAACATTAAGATAATATACTGTGTCATAATGTTTTTGAAAACTTACAAAAAAATTCATAGAACACGTATCCATATAAGTAACAATCTGCCTCTTTCATGTCGGTACCATTGCAAAACTTACTAAAATTACATTTTGTTTGAAACTTTTTTGACAAGAAATTGGTTAATTGAGGTAGGAGTTACTTTTTAGACATGCTCTCTATGAATAGTTAAAATTAAACGGAAGTTAGCCCTTTATGATCCGATGGTACTTTAAAGTATCAGTTGGTTCTTATCGTTATAAAAAAAAGTTTGATTCAGTCATTACCAATGACAAGCTTCAGGATCAACGTTAAATATTTTCGCTCTTTCATAGATAGATAGAAGCATTAGTATTGTAAAGCAAAATATGTTTGAGAGGGTTTCTTTTCCTGCCAACATATCTCATTTTTGGTTCCATCCTCGTGTATGATGTCCGGTAAATGTTTTTGCTGTGAAACACCTCAACATTAATAGGTAAATCTATTGTGCATTTTTCATAGAATTTTTTTTAAATCCGAGAAGTAATAAGATTTGTCAAATTTTAAAAAAAGTGATTTTAATTTACTTGATTTACTTTTTGACTTTATTTGATATTTTACATTCATTGTCCTTCGTTTTCTTTCTTTCGATCCCATTTTTTCTGGAAGCATCTTAATTTTAGATGTTTTTTTAAAAATTAAGTCTTCTTTCATCAGTTTGTTTTGGTGCGAATCCAACTGCTGACGTTTACATATATGAACAGCTAATGTTCGTAGCTAGTTGCTAATCTTCTTAAAGTTTGTCTTCAGACTACGTCTCAAGGTGAATTCCGGAATACTGAAATTTTTGCTAGCTGCACGCATTTTGAGTGAGTCATTTTGTATTGCCTCTACGTCTTATTTTAGATTTTCTTCGGTCCATGTTCCTTTGTTTGATTTCCTTCTGTATATATTTGATATTATGACCTGAAAAAATACGGGAAATGTATTAAAAATTCCAACGCGTGTTACTTATTAGCAAAAATAAAAAATATATTATTAAAAAAATTATTTTTAGTTAACAAATTGTATTTATTAGCAAGTTAATTGTCTATAAATTAACAATATATATATATATATAATTATTTTAATAAAAAATGTATTATTAATTTATTAACAAAAATATTTATATAAAATTAGTTTAGTAACAACTGTATTATTAATTTATTAACAGAATTTTTTTCTGCAAAATTATTTTTTAGCAAATAAATTTATTGCCAAATTTGGTTTCGATAATTGTTTTTCAAAAATTATTTCAAAATTGATTCATTCTTATGTTTTACAGGTAATTTGTAATTTATGTAAAATTACCAAATAAGATGCGTAATCTCTATTAGCAAGGAAACTATTGCGAACAATGTGTCATCTCTCCTAAGTAAGAGATGTGCAAACTCTCCAATTTTGATAGGAGAAATTGTACGGCCTTTTAATTAAACATGGCCGCTTCTAAAATGAAGCGTTATTGTTCGCACCGTTAGTCTAGTTTAGTAGCTTATGAGAAATCGTTTAAGTTTTAAAAAAAAATTGTACTACTGATATTCTATAGACATTCTGACCAATAGTTATGAAAATTAAAGCATTTACCTTGGGAAAACAAAACAAAATTACAATGCTATATCCTAGACGCTCAAAACAATCAACGTGCACATTCAAGTAGACACTCCGCTACTGTTGTTGTACAACTACCTGGAGTCACTACGCGCGTACTCTACTCCTTCCACCTACAAAATCTCTCCGATCGCGCCATTTCTGCTGGCTTTACCTTATGTTATTGAAATTATCGGAGTAGAAATACAATTTGCAATTCACGTTAACAGGCATATAAAAAATCAATAATCACATTTTACCAACCACGCGATCAAAGATGCGGTTTTCTTTGTGTTACAAATTTCTTCGTGGGATTCATGTCTTTAAAAATCTAAATAATATAAAATAAAATATCTTCAGAAGTCTAAATAACATAACAATAAAATATCTCCAAAAATCTAAATTTAAAATGTGGTATCATTCTGTTTTATTAATTTTAGCTACAAATGATTTCAAAAATAAATAATATTTTGCAATCATCTGTATACAGAATGTTTCAAAACTATATGTCATAAATGTAAAGACAGGTAGACGGGACCTAAATAAGAAGATTTCATGTAGGAATGTGGGTACGGAAATGCAGATTTGAAGTTCAAGCACAGATTCAGATTCAGATTCAACCAAGCAGGGTGGCCTACCATGCGGCTTAAGCTCTACAAGCCCTCCTTGGCAAGTTTATTAAAAAAAAAAAAGAAAAAAAAATACAAATGAGGCCAATAGGCCATTAGGCTTTTACATAGTACTGAATTGAAAGAATTATATATGTATAATACAATTTGACATTTACAATGATATATATACAATTCAGATATGTTTTAAAAGTTTTTACAAATGATTTTAAGTCTTTGTATGATGCGGACATAGTCTATAAATATATTTTTAAAGTTTTTACAGATAATTTTAAGTCTTTTTATGATGTAGGCATAGTCTATGTATTGAAATCTTCGGTGATTATTAGTCTACAACATTTCTAGATTAATTGAAGTCTTTTGAGCTTTGAGTTTATAGTTTTTCACTGATTTTTGTGAGCACTGTTATAATCATTTTTATTCTTCGTCATCTGAGGACTGGATGTTTCCTAATAAATGCGCTGGAGGCATCTGAAAAAGTTGTTGGTTTTTTTCCAATAGGTGTACACATTCTATGATTTTTTGTTTTAAGTTTGGAGTACTAAGGACATGATGAAACCACACCGATGTTCTCAGTGAAGCCGGTTTTTTTATGTGGAAAGCGGATGTCAGAGGGCAGTTAAGAATGTAGTGAGTGGCGTCTCCTCGTTTGCCACATGTGCAGTATGGAGATGGTGCTTTCCCAAAAAGATAAAGGTATGACGGGAATGGACCATGATTTGTTGTGTATAAATAAATATTCCGGTGTGATATTAGAAAATCTTCTGTGACTTTGGGACAGTGGCTATATGCTTTTCTTCCTATGTGTTCCATCGTCCATTGATCTTGCCATTTAGATAAATAGTATTGTTTAAGTTGTCCTCTGAGGTATGATGGAGGTAATGGATGGAAAATTTGTTTTATTGGATTATCTGGTTTCGTAGCTTCTTTAGCCAATCTATCTGCATGTTCATTACCTTCGACTCCAGAATGGCCTTTCACCCATTTGAAGAAAATCTTTGTTGTCGTTTGCTGCAAGTTCTTTATTATTTGACCTATTAAGTAGTTGTCTGTATTTATATCCGTTAACGCCACTAAGCTAGAGCGGCTATCTGAGTTTATTGTTGCTTGACTGTATGCAGATGTTTGCAGCCAGGAGACTGCGTCCAGTATTGCCAACAGCTCTGCTTGATATATCGAGTTTGACGTTCCTAAGTGTATTTGATGTTCCTTTATTAGGTTTTGATTTACGTATATGCAGAAGGCATATCCTACTCCTTCTTCTGTCTTTGAACCGTCCGTGTATACCTGTATTCTTGGTTGATCTTCCACATCTTCCGCCCAATTAAAATATGTACTGTGTGGTATTATTTCCGTCGGAATGAATTTAGGTTGATATAGTTCCGGTTGTATGTCGATCATCGGGATGCCCAGCCTGAGGATTGCTCCTTGCGCTGCTATTTTTTCGGCCCTTAATGAAAGTGGCATTATTCCCGTGAGGACACAGAGAGCAGATGTAGCAGTTTTCTTGTATGCACGAGAGATTAATAATAAGCACTGTGCTTGAATCGCTGATAATAGTCGTAGACCATGAGATTTTTGAAGTTTAGGGTACCACGTTGATGCTGCATAGGTTGTTTTCTTCTCTAAAATTTTATTGTACCATATTTTTAGGATGGATTTTGAAATACTTCGTTGTGGGGCAGCGAATTTCATGAGGTTTTGAGCTATTGTATTAATTTCCGTTCTTTTTGCATGAAGGTGTGGAAGAAAAGAAAGTGTACTGTCCAAGACCAGACCAAGATACTTTAATGTAGGATTGTGTGTAATGGATCTATTGTATATCTTTAAAATGGGTGGACGTTTCAAATATTTCCGGTTCTTGATTTGCAAGGCTGTCGTTTTTTCATGTGTAATTTGGATGTTGTGAGCATCTGCCCAGTCCTGAACCAATCGAAGAGCTTCATTGCCTTTTTCTTCTATAATTCTTCTGGTGTGACCTGATATTATTAGGAGTAGATCGTCAGCATATGCCACTACTTTAAGTCCATTTTCTTTTAGAATTTTTAAGATTTTGTTTACGAAGATTCTCCATAGAAAATGGCCAAAACACGACCCTTGGGGACATCCTTTTTTAAACCAGTGTAGATCTCCTGAAAGCCAGTCTGTGTATGCCGAGCTAAGCGATAGAAAAGATCTCGTTATGTTTACATAGGCTTTACTTATATCCATAGTCTCGAGCTCCTCCATCGTCGCATCCCAGGGCAGGTTGTCGAATGCATGGTGAAAATCCAAAGATATGAGGAAGGTATATTTTCCGTCTTGCTTGTTTAAATCTATAGTGGACATCACTTCTTGAATTGCTGTTTCGGTAGACTTACCAGGAACGAAACCGTGCTGGGATGGTTCTAATTTTGAAGTATTATGTAATTCATGTAATATGCGTTTGAGTATTAATTTCTCGTAGATTTTCCCCAGGATTGGCAGCAAGGAAATCGGTCGATATGAGTCTCCCTCCGTTGGTGATTTCCGGCTCTTCAGGAAAAAGACTAATTCACCCCGTTTCCAAGCTGTAAGAAAGTAGTTAAGTTTTAGTAGTATATTATACATATCTTGTACTAATTGCTGGTGATTTTTGAATATTTGTCTTACAATGTAGTGATCTATATTATCAATTCCTGGGGCTTTATTTTTATTAAAGTTGTATATCGCTGTTTTTATTTCATTTATGGTGAATGGTGGAGCCGATTTATCTGGTGATGGTGGTCTTATATCTGTTATTTGTGATCTTCCATATATATGTTCCGTGAGTTCTTGATAAAAGGATTTCTTAGTATGTGTTATTGTTGTTGAATTCGCTAGAGCATAAGTCTCTTGTTTGTAGAAGTCTTGAAAAGCCACTCTCTTTGTTTTCCCGTAGGAATCTGTAGTTGCTTGGCAGAATCGTAACCATGCATCGCGTTTGGCCTTATGGATTTGGAGCTTGTATTTGGCTCGCTCTTGTTTATATTTCTGTTTTTGTATCTGTGTGGCAGTTGGAGATTTTATTTGTCTTCTGAGTGCTCGTACATAATTTCTTGATTTCCTGAGATCCGGGGACCACCATTTAACTGAAGGCTTGTGAGTACTGCTTTTTTCCCTTAAATTGTTTTCACTGGTTTCTTGTATTATTTGCATTAGTTCTTCGTAGTGTTTGTCGAAATCTTCTTTACTATTTATTTGTTTAAAATCAATGTTTTTCTCTTTTAGACTTGAGTTTAATTGTTGGTTAAATCTTTTAAATGATATATTCTTAGTTCTGTATCGTCTTTTTGGGAGTGTCGGAGTATTTATGTTTAGATCTATTGTTATCAGACGATGATCTCCGTAGTTCATATCTTCTTCTACAGTCCAATTTTCCAATTTGGAAAACAACGGGAACGAAAGTAGCGAAACATCTGGCCATTCCTTGGATCTCTCTGTTTGAAAAGTTGGTGAACAATTTGGGTCATTTGCTGAGATTAGATGATGTTGACTCATATGTGTGATCAAGTGATTTCCTCTATCGTCATCTGATGGGTATCCCCAGAGTTGGCTGTGAGCGTTGAAATCTCCTAGATGAATGAGATGTTTACTCATACCCTTCTTATCTGTCCAATCTTGAAGATCTTGTTTTAAGTCTGCTGACGGTGGTGAATATTGATTACCTATTGTTAATACTATGTCTGGAAATATTATGTTAATAAATACTGAGTTTTGATATTGCTGAATTCTTATGTGTTGAAGATTATTATCTAATACAATTATATGACAATTATTGGATTGCGAAGCATAAGATGGCACTGACGAAGGTAATCCGTGTGGTCTTTTATTTGTAACTGCGCAATCCTGTAGGCAGGCTATTGAATAATTTTCTTCTATTAGGTAATTTATAAGGTCTGAAGTTGCTGTCTTGATTCTTTGTAGGTTTATTTGTGCAAGTTTGAATTTGTTCATTGTTATGATTGATGTTGTTGGACACATTGACGTTGGAATTTTTTATAAGATATGCAGCAACTTTCAAAGGAATAGTGATGGGTATCAAGGTGTTTTTCTGAGCTGGATTTATTTTGGTTGTATTCTTGACAATTTATGCAACATTTTGTTTCAGAGTCACAGTTAGCAGTGTTGTGAGAATCTGCGCACTTTGCACACGTTTCTTTCTGGTCGCAGTTTCGCGACATGTGACCCAGCCGCTGGCATTTGAAACAACGTGGTGTGATTATGTATTTCCGAATGTTGCATCTATTAAAGCCTATGTTAATGGAGGTTTGTTCTAATATATTTGCATCTCTTTGTTGAAATTCCACTATTAAATTTACTGTGTTTGTATTCCTTGTTGAGTGTTTGATTTTGTTCAGGCAGAAATTTGGCTTTTCAACTCGTAGTGCTCTTTGCAATGCCGGTTGCAATATTTCTTTCGAATATTTCTCTATGTTTTTGTTATATCTTCCTCTTCTTCGTCGCTTATTATCGGAGCTCCAAATATGATGAGTTTTTGTGTTTTAGGTTTGATTTTATCAAACTGAATTTTCTCTGTCAATCTTTCATTTCTTTTTAACTGTTGTTGTAGTTCTGTGAGGTCTTTGTCTGTATTACAGGTTACAACCAGATTACCAGCTTTTGTTTGTTTGCAGCTTAGCTTTGTGGGAACTGATGTGTTTACCTCCCTATTTAAAGCTTTTCTTATGTCTTGTATCGTCGTATCAGTGTCTTTTGATTTAACTAACATTGCTGGTTTTGGTGGAGGTCTTTGAGTTAGTATCTGAGCATATGATGTTTCATCGTTGTTTTGTTTCTGCCTTCTTTGTGTTGTTTGTGTTGGTTGATTCCTAAGTGTTTTCTTTAATAATTCCAATTCTTTTGTTTGTTCACTTAGAGATGCTTTCAAGAATACTCCCTGTTGGTTTATCTTTTCTTCTAGTCTTTTCCCCAGCTCACTTTTAATCATATCTCCCATTTCTTCTACAGATTTTAGTCTTTTTTTATCTTTTCTGAGTTGCAAACATTCTTCTCTCCAATCTGCCCTGTCTTCATACGTTTCTTCGTATTTTTCAATTAGCAACCTGACATGAGTCCTGATCGTGTTTATTTCTTCTTTAACTTGACTTTTGTTTTCGTCTTTAGTAAGATTCTGTATTCTTTGTAGAGCATCTTCTATTGTTCTCTGGATCTCCTGTGTTGTTAGTTGAGATTGATTCTTCTCTACTTTTTTAATTTCGTTTTCAAGATCCTTTTGTTTCTACTTCAGGGCCTTTATTTCATTGTTACGTTCCCTTTCTGTCTCAATCTGCTTATCTATTTGTGCTTTCAGACTCGCTAATTCTTCTTCGTATTTATCTGCCATCTCTTTCTGATATGTCATCGATTGGGACGTTTCTATTTGCTTCTCCTGGACTTGGTCTCCCTTCGTGTTCTCTTCTTTCTCATTCTTCTCCTCTTCTTCTGCTAGTCTTTTCTCCAGGATTGCTTTTATTTCTTTGCATTTGTCCGCATTTCCTCTTTGCTTTTTCTTTGTCAATCTGTCAAGTTCTGCCTTTAATTCCTTTGTTGACAGTTTTTCTATTTTTGTGTTTTGTATACATTGAGATTGTGGTTGCAATGATATTTTCGACTTCGGCTGAATATTTGGCGTTGTGCCAGTTTTGGTCACGGAATTATCTTTACTCAATTTTCTTGTTTTCTCACCGATGTTTTCTTTTCACCGACTTTCTTGTTTTCTCACCGTTTCTATTCGCCGATGGTGTAATTTCTCTTTCTTTAAATTCTTATAAAGAAATATCCGATAATTCGCTTTCTGGGTTTTCACTTTCCGACATTGATTATTGAACTTTGTCAATTATATACTTTCTTCTACGATTGTAAGTTCTATCTCTTCAAAGTCTTGTCGTAAAATACCCTATATTTCCCTTTCTAATGTTGAAGAACTTTGTCAATTATATGTTTTCGTCAACGATTTAAGTAAGAATTTCCTATCGCCTTGCAAATGTACTACTATAATAACCTCTATAACACCAATCAACTAGATTTATATCATTAGCTAAGGGGTGGGGCGACCAGACCCTCCCGACATGCATCAAAGAAGGAAAGGGAAAAAAGGAAAGAAAAAGGGAAAAAATATGATCAAAAGGACCATTGGAAATGACTTTGATAAAAGAAGGAAGAAGCCAAATGATGGGACAGAAAATTTGGAATAAAAAATGAAATAAAAATAAAAAAATGAAAGAGATAGTAATTAACCAAAAGGAGAGGGGGGAGATATAAGGCCAGTGAAAAAACTTCCCGTGCAACTGAAGTTCATGTACAAAAGGAATTACGATACTATTAGCAAAAGAAATTACGATTCTTTATAATGTTACGTGACAACATGTTAAGGTATTTCTATAAAAATTCTAACCGTTAAAGTTATGTAATAAGCGTTCTAAGAACGAACAATTTTGAAAATGGCGCTATGGTGGGCTAAGGTACATGAACTTCAATGGTTAATAACTCCTGAATTAATTCACTAAAATAAACACTACATGACTCAAAATGAAGCTAAGATGTTCAAGCAACATAATTAAACATGAATAATCAATTATATATACAGGTAAAAGCATAGGAAGCATCGGTGCAGGTGGCAAGCACTGGGCTCAATAGAGAAACGAAAGTAAAATCAGTAGAAAGTTTAAAAGAACATAACTCCCGAAACCCTGCATCGAAAATCAAAAACCTTATATCAAAATGTTCAGCATAAAGTAAGGAAGAGATAGATATATGACAGAAGGTTCTAGCTTACCCCGTCCCTGAAAAAATTATGCTGACATCAGGAGCCTTTGCAAGATGATGCTACTATGTTGAAGGAGAAGGAGGAGCGTACGATCGAAAACCAAGTCGAACTATCCAAACCCCGTTGTGATCGGGCCCATAGAACCCGAGATAAAAATGCACAGTTAGAGAAAAAAAAATTGTAGGATTGTCCTTCAGGAGGCCTTTGGTCAAATTACTTACTTCGAATGTTGGTATGCCGAAGTTCAAGCACATAAGGAAGTATTAGCAACAGTTAAGTGAAAAGACAAGTAAAGACAAAGGACAGCAGCAATTTATTTATCAAACAGCTAACAATAGCTGCTCAAAACCTTGCCCACCAACAGCTATACAAGATTCACAGCGGCGGCGTATGGATTGACGTACATTAGTTAAAACATCAGGCATTTCATGCACATTTCTAGCAGCAACAGAAAATCGGGCCACCAGATCTTCTTCAGATGTTATGCGAGTAACGTACAGCATTCTCTTAATGTGACCCCAAATAAAGAAATCCAAGCACGTCAAATCTGGGGAGCGCGGTGGCCAATACATATCCGGTCCGTCCTATCCAATGCTGGTCATGGGCAACGTCCAGGTGATTTCTGACGTTCCAGCTGAAGTGAGCTATGGCTCCATCGTGCTGGAATCACATTCTTGTGCGAACATCTGAAGAAACATCGACCTGAAGTTCAGGTAAAACCTCTTGTAGGAAGAAGTCGCATGTGTGGCCGTTCAAACGACTAGGTAGAATGTACGGTCGTGCTGAGTTATTGTGAAGAATGGCTGCCCAAACATTAATGGAAACCCTTTCTTGGTAGCCATGTGCTCTTGTGCCATGCTGGTTATCATGAGACCAAAGTTAAGAATTATGGGTGTTAAACATACCCGACCAAGAAAAGGTAGCCTCATCAGTGAATAAACATGTGAAGGGAAGGTGAGATTGGTTGTAGCCTGTCTGTAGGTACTAACGGGCAAAGTTGACCGGCAGAGGATAATCGTCAGGCTGTAATACTTGTACTCTCTGCAAATGATACGGGTGCATTTCGTTTTCACGTAAAGTCCTCTAAACAGTTACATGGCTCACACCCAACGCACGTCCAAGAGCTCTGAAGCTTTTTAAAGGACTATCCTCTATTGTGTGCAATACTATTACTTCCATTGCTGGAATTCTGTGATATCTTTCAGTGTCCATATCACACCTGAAAGCATAAAACGATCCACTCGCGCACAACTCCCGATGAAGACGCTCAAATGTTCGGAGATCTGGCATACTCCTACTCGGAAATTGTACCATGTACATCCTTTGAGCAGCCGTTCCATTTCCTTGTGCAGCCCCATACATGAAATGCATGTCGGAAAGTTCCGTATTGGTGTAACGATGCATATTGCTCAAAATCGGTGCGGGAAATGACGACTAAAGTCAACAAAGCGATTTCATCCGCCGAACTCAACAGCGCCGTCTACTGCCTCAACGTTGCATTTTCGCACCCACATTCAAATATATATATCTAAAGATAGATACATAGATATACTGATTTTACATCATAAGAGATACAAATGTTGTTAAAATTACTATGGTAGTTTACTTTTCAATAATTATATTTAACTATAATATTAACTACTTTTTATTTCTAGTTTGTGTCGAGTGCAGCGTTTAATTATTTTTCTTTTAAATTTATCAGAGAAACGATTAAATATGTTTGTTATGTGAATCATTTTAAGCATTTTAATTATGTGTTTTCATAAAATATATATACAGCTAGCTTAGCAAATAATATTCTGATAAAATGAAAATTATTCCCATTATGAAGATATTTTCAAAGAAACAAGCCAACAGCTATTACGAAATGTTTCTAAGAATATTTCGAAAGAGAAAGACTCTAGGATGAACCTTTTATTGAAATTTTAAAGGGAATAAATTGTATCCAGTTTCATGCTTTTTAATATGTTTCGGATATAATCTTATATACTTGGAAAGTCTAACCGTTTTTCTAATAGACAAATGCAAGGAATTTTCAATGACGAAAAATTTATTTCTAAATTAATTTTATGAGTTCTAATGTATTAAAAATTTATTTATAAATATTGAAGTTATTAAATAATTGCATTCTATTCATGTAAATACATTTTATACATATAGAGAAAATATGGGCTACATGTTGCATTTTTAGGTCGGACCAGCTATATGTTGATTATTTGCAAGATACAGTACAACCTAAAACATGTATGAATCAAGCTAGGAAGCTACAAATTACTTACAATATTCTGTGTATTTTACAATAAATCTCATTGTAAAAGTGGTCAAATTAGTAGTTCTTCAAATGCTAGTCGAAAAAATAGGCCACTCATAACTATTGTGAAAAAACTTCTAAAAATTATTAAAAGCTATTAACAATCGTGAAAATACTATCCTTTAATATTATTTGGAGTAGTCGGACATATAGGGGAGAGGGAGGCACATTTGAACATTTTTTTTAGAAAATCACCATATTTCTTACTTGAATTATATTTATTGCATTTTAAATATTACATATGAAAAACAATGCACTTGTTCATCATATGAGCCAAGTATTTAAAGTTTTCCAAATAAATTAAATACGTCGTGACGCTTTAAAAAGCTAAGATATTTCTGTTCAAACCTGCCCCATGTAGGGGTACCTTTGAACAATATAGGGGCACCTTTGAACAAATAAACAAAATATGAAATTATTAAGAGTTTTTATGAAAAGCTGCATAGTTTTAAAAAATATAAAATATTCAGAATAACATTAACTACATTTTATTGAAATTACTAATTTTTTTTATTTAACCAAATTTATATCCATCAAAGTTGATGTCAAAGCTCAGTGTTAAAACAGCACGTAGGGTCCCTCCAGTTATGTTTGGTCGTGGCAACTTTTTTACAATATCTTTGAAATCCACTAAACTGATATGTAATGCCACTGGAAAATAGAATTTACCATCCTCTTTTGTACGAAGTTATCAGAGATTAAAGTCTGTTTTATCCTCCAACTGCAATTCAATGCGACCAACATAATGAAAAATGTTAACAGTGAATGTCAACAATGAATGTCCTGCACAATATAATATGAATTTTAAATCATAATAAAGTTTATTATATGTTTAAAAGTGAAAAAGAATCCAAATATATGACAAGAAAATCTCATGTTAAAAAACCACTTGACAAAAAAAAGTGTTGTTTCTACACCTAATGTTTAGTAGTTGGAAGCCCTGTATCAGTACAACTTTCATATTAAGTATAATAACTCTTATTTAATCTGTTAATTTTCATATTTTCTAAAAAAAAAATTCAAAAGTAATAATATTTAGATACATCCATAACGCTTTACTTCACAGTTTTAATTGTTCAATGGTGCCCCATCACATCGTGTTTAGCATTATAACTATTTACCCAATTAGGCTTCGGAATTTGAATAAAACAAAGTTTATAAGCTAAAGCTAACATCTTTTATTAAATATTGAACAATCAATTAAAATTTTAGGGATACAAGATTGTCATTAAAAAGCGTACAACTTAATTTTGTTAAGTTTAGATTGAAGAAAGAGAAAAACACATACCTTGCATAGACAGTAGTGTGCATGCAAAATGATAAAGCTTTGTATCCTCGTTGCATTGAAGCAGTAGTAATGTGCTGCTATCTATATTTCAAAATTAGAATCTATTTCAAGTAAAATATTTATAGTGTTAAAAGGTGCCCCCAGTTTAAATGTGTCCCCTCTCCCCTATACGTTCTTTTCTGCCACTACGCATTCTGTGTGTGCCAACATTTTACATTGAAAATATCGCCCCCATGTTTCGCGTCATGTGTATGCACAGAAAATTCCTTTACACAAGATGATGGTCGAATCTCTGTCTTGTTTTCAATTTCCTGGTGAAACATGCACTTCGCTATCATTATAATCAAACTTAAATTCACTATATTCTTCCTCAAAGTTGGAAGCCTTATTCTTAGTAGATCTCTTTGCGTAAATTTTAATTTGACTATTTTTAGATTTAGTTTTTTGGTTTGTTTGTTATTGAGACTTCTACATCACGTACAAACCATAGATAAAGCTTTTTCTTGTTTTTTTTTTTTTTTTTTTTTTTTTTTTTTGCTGAGTTTTACAAAGACCGAGTAAACTCTCTCCATTAAGTTGAGCCTGTCACAAAAGATGCCTTTGAAGACTAGCGACCTCGAGTGGTCTCTTTCTTGAAAACACTTGGCACTAGAGACATGTAAAATATGCTCAGTTGTGAAGATCACCCACCCGATTTATTGGAAATTAAGACTAGCCCATTGCAAGTGTTCTCATTTTTAGACTGACTCATCTAGCCGATTTTTAGATCAATGATCTGCTCAAATTTTACTGAAAGGCAGCTATTATCAGTTAAAGACAGCCTTTGATTAAGGATCTTAAAACGTACTTTATTTCATAAGTGACCTGGTAACAGCAAAACATGCATTTATACATTAAAATTTACAGAAATTCGAATTTCCTTATCTGATAGAGTTTCGAGGTCTGGAAATATTAGACAAAAAAATGGTGACTGCGAACGGCTGCGATGAATTAGCTGTTCCATCTTCTTCCTATATTCTTCTATATCAAAATGAGATTGTTTCATTATCTCGCGGCCACATTGACGGATCTTATAATATCTAATTTAACAGTTGGATAGCTTTTAGATGCTCGTCTATATTTAGTCGTTCCCTATGCTTTTTATTCATTCCAATAATGGAATAAATGCAGTTAATTAAAAATGTTAAAAATAGCAAAGTATTGTTTAAAGTTAGGCAGAATGAAAAACAGGCTGCCGCATATGCCTCACGTATTCTTCTCCCTTCCTACTCCTTGAGTCACACATTGATAAAAGTGTCGCAAATACTCGAATGCAGGTGCACGAAAACAACATCATGTGACTCAAGCGATCCTAAAGAAGGCGAAGCGTGACGCATCCTTTTTCGACTGCCTTCTTGTATAAAGCGACTGATGATTTTAAAAGCATATCTTGAAATTTTAATCCTATTTTTGTTCAGTCTTTTTCCGTCATGTGTGTGGCGAATTAAAATGCTTTTTGTTGGAGCAAAAATTTTAACTTTATGATGGTTTTGTCTTCTGCATAAAATATAACCATATACAAGGTGCGTTTGAAATATAATTTAGATGTTCATGGTTTCCATAGTGATTATTTTGTCATTTATCTGAAATATGTATTATCCGATTTCTAGTTATATAATATATTGATTCCGTAAGTATAATCACCGATGGATTCGTGCCATAATGTTTTTCTCTGAGCTAGTCTAAAAATGCACTGATCAAAAAATGGAAACACGTCATTTGAGATGTAATGTTCCCAACTGGGCGAAAAATTCCGGTGCATGATTCGAACCAGTTGGGAATATTATATCTCATATGATTTCTTTACCAATTAGAATAATTGTGGTAAAATTAATCTAGTGTAATTACTATGTTATTGACAGCAAAAAGTATTTTTATTAACAAAATCATTAATTTGTTTATTAATATTCAATGCAAAACCTGAGATTTTAAGGACTGGATTAGTTTTATTTGCCATTTAGTCTTCACATTCAGTCTTTATATTTTTACTCTTAAATTTTAGTCTTTAGTTTTCATTAATTTTCTAGCTTTCAACACGTGTAAGCGGAATTGAATTTCAGCTGAGTTAAAGTTAGCCATTTGCTAAGGTCCTGTGAGTTATACTGTTTTGAATAAAATATATTTGGCAGTCACGGGTTGCTAGTTTATTAGAAGTTAGATTGCATTAATGGTTTTTCAAGTGTCTTGCGTTTAACTTTAAAGTATTCATTGATCTCTGGATTTAGTTTTGTATTGAACTGCCAGTATGCTTCACGTAAGTAGAACTTTGTTGTTTTTAGTGAAGCTTCTAGTAATTTCTGGTGAAGATTAAATTACACATTGAATTTTGTGGAGCGCTGCTGTGGACCTTCTTTGCCTGTATAGATTAAATAAAAGTGTTTTAAACCTTAAATTTGGATAATGACTGAGCTTTACGGGAACGGCATTGCCACGCACGCCACAAAGTCATGATATAACAACAATCATGTTTCGTTTGAATCAACTTTTTATCAGGATGATTATGTCATTAATGCCATTTTAGTAGCATTTGCTTTTGAATCCATGATAATATTATGTACTCTAAAATATCTGCATAGTACATATCTTTAGTCATGATATCTTTATACGAAAAATGGAGCTCACACTAATCTTAAAAAAAACAATAAGAACATCAGGCTGCCACCTTCAACTTTAACAGTTTTTCTGGTGTATTTACAATTATGCACCTGGCTTCGAGGTCATAAAGAAACTTTTTCCTATGTATAGCAAATAATCTTTTTCTTGTTGCATCGTTTCAAACCATATGTCTCCCCATATGTCTCCTTCACACTTTCGGACTTCTTACATAAATTTTAATCAAATTTCTCACAAATTATTAAAATTTCTCACACTTATTCAAAGAAGTTAAATTGGTTTACAGTTCTAATTTTTATTTACAACTATTTGTGAGATAATCGATTGAAATTTATATAAGAAGCTCGAAAGCGTGCAATGATACATTGTCATTTCATATTCCAAATATTTGTGTTCAATGGTTGAATTATAGTGGGAAGCGGACTACAGATGGAGCTACGTGCGGTGTTAAAATTAAAATTATAGATGGCTTTGCATCCTCTTTTTTATAGGGACTGATCATGGATTCCAGTTTTGTGTAAATTGTATTTGTATTTTTGTGTTTTGATGAAGATTGAGGGAATCAATAGAAATATGCCAATATTTTAATGTTTTTTATTGATATTTGACGTCTTTTAAGCAATTAAAGTATTTTAGTATATATTTTGAAGGTTTTTTGGAATATATTTTATGGTGTTGCAATATTGACTTGAAAATTGCATATAAATATTACTTTTAAGCTCATTAACAATGTGTGAAGGAGATTACTGGAATTTTGCATTTCATAGAAAAGAATTTCAGACGATTTTGCGTCTTCTTCTTGAAGGGTTATTAATTATTGCATATAAAATATAATTAAAATTCACTTAAAAAATAATTGAACAATCTGCACTCTAATATATTTCATATAAATCTTAAAATGCGCTATTGAAGCATCACTGTCAAGTGCGAAAGAAAGTTTAGATATGAAACAAAATAAAAGGTTTGTTTAAATGTAAAATAAAATATTTTTATGATCCCACTTAATTATTTGGTACTTTTAATATGTAACATTTGCATGTTTTGTTATGACATAGTTTATTTTCTATATTAGAGATTTCAAAGTGACATAAAGTTTGTTTTATAATTATAATTCAAAAAGTTATTTTCCCAAATAATTTTTTTTTAAAAACGAACTTTTTTAAATAAATATCATTTATCAGTCACAGGATGGAGAAACAAATATTGCATAACTAGATTTTGTTTTTCTAAGAACATTTGACGACAGACTTTACATAAAAAGGTTTACAATAATTAATTAAAATACATTTTACAATAACAAGCATTACTTTCAACCTTAAATAGTTAGTAAAATTATAAGCAAATGCATTTCATAAACTATAATAATTTTTTGTACTTTAACCAGACATTTAATTTTTCAGAATAGTAAAATCAGCATCTAAGAATAATTATTTTAAATAATAAATGCAATTAATTTTCACAAAGGATCAAAACACAAATAAATGTCATAATTTGCTTAAAAAATATGCATAATAATTTTGTTTAATTTATGAAACTTCGTCTTTTTGTTACAAAGTATAAAAAAAATCTGTCTAGACAGAAAATTAAGCGTTTTTTTTTTCTGTGCAACTATTATAACTAAAAAGCAATTTTATATTTTTAACTAGGGATCTCTAACTAGGGATATACGAGCTATGCTCTCCAACCTCCGTCCCAACCCCTCGGTCACAAAGCACATGCTAATTTTCTCTGTCTCAAATAAAGGGAAAGTATAACTACAAATGTAGGAGTTTACTATACATTTGAAGATAAATTAAAAACCATTAAAAGCACTTTTAATTAAAAAAATGTCACTGGCCCCCATAATCACATAATCACACACAACTCTTTGAAAATTAACGAAAGGGAAATCTGGGAAAATGAACTATGAATGGTCAAGTTCATGGAATTTCGCCACCTTGTGTAATCGTAATAAAATATTTAAGTTTCTGAAAATATTTAGGCTGTTTGTACGTTTTATTTTAAATATAACAACATTTTCACTAGCAGAAAATTCAAAGTTCATGATTCATAAATGCAAATGCACGTGATCTTCTGAACAATGCGCGCCCTTTTTCACTCATAAAAATCACATAATTAGTGTTAAAAATAATTCATTGATAACATAATGTATTATCTCTTCCACCGATTTTTTAAAAACTGCGGCAACACGAAAACATATTAAATATTTTTTTTTTTTTGAAAACAAAATAAATAAATGTTCTAAAGAATGTTTTAAATCAAAAGTAAATAGAAAATATGTCTCGTGTTAACCATGACGTAACTTTTGACTTAAAAATTTCCTTTAAGTAGTGTTATCCACGTTCCATGTGTCAATTCAAAATACTTCGACGCATGAAAATATACATATCATTATAATATCTAGAAGAAAAGTTTTCTTTTAGACGCTACAATATCTTTAATATGACGTAATTTTTACCATCAAATGCTTTTTGCACGTAATGTAAGTAGTGTATATTTACCGGTTCCACATCACCTGAGTCGAGCAGCGGAGTAGCGGCGCAGCGGTGGAGTAGCGGCGGAGCAGGTGAAGGTGGCTATAAGAGCATGAGCACTGATAAGAACGGAGGGTTCGATGGGAGGGGGGTGCGATAAGGATTTCTACTATAAGATAAGGGGATTATTTTAATGAGTTCTAATTGGGGACTTAGAAATTTTTCGAAGCAATTTTTTTTCAACAAGAGTACGAGGTGTGTTTCAACGGATTTATTTTTGTGAATTACAAATTTAATTAATTTTAATTGGGAAACTTAGAAATTTTTCGAAACAATTTTTTTTTTCAACGAGAGTATGCAGTTTGAATAGGAGTATATGCAGTAGAAGTGAATGATTAATTAATTAAAAATATTAATTAAAAATAGTAATTAATTAATTTTAATTGCAGAACTTAAGAATTTTCGCGAGATTTTTTTTTTCAACGAGAGTAGGGTATTCGATATACATGTTAGAGGAGAATTTTAAAAGTCAATAATGGTTTAATTAAAAATGGTGATAAATTTTAATTGGGGAACTTAGACATTTTTCGAAGCAAATATTTTTTCAACGAGAGTAGGCTATTTGTTATACATGTTAGAGTATATTACAAGTGAATTTTAAAAGTCAATAATGACTTAATTAAAAAGGGCATTAACTAATTTTAATTGGAGAACTTAAGAAATTTTGGCGAGATTTTTTTTCCCTCAACGAGAGTACGCAGTTTGCATGTGCAGTAGAATGGTAGATGCTAGTAATTAAAAAGGGTCATTCATTAATTTTAATTGGCGGACTTCAACATTTTTGGGGCAAACAGGCGCGTTTTAATGAATTCGATATAGGTTGTGGTAAAAAATATAGGGTATGAATTATACTGTACTCAATTGAATAGCTCCCTCCTCCCCCTCCCTCTCCCTTTTTTACCCAGACGGGCCCTTCGATAGACTAACAATACACACTTCCAAAAGTATAGAGTACTATAAAAAGAATGTTAACGTATATGGAAATAAACAAGTATGTAAAATCAGGCATAGCGGTATAATTCATGAATCACTTTCCAACATTATCGAAATGGTATGCGAACAAAGTATAATTTTACCATCGAGTGCATAGTGAATTAAAAATAGTGAACCGATCCCCTTTAGAATAAAAAGGCGCGCTTTACAAAAATCCAATTATGCATAAGACCCCTTCCTAAAATCAGATAATTTACACCTTACCTTTTTTTAAAATTCAAGTTAGGATAAAAGTACAACTTACACATCGATAGGTTCAAAATACAGGGACCCTTCGAAAGAAACTGGAAACAGTTATAGGTATTAAGCTACCTTCATAAAATAATGCGACTATGTGTGTCCCAGGGCCCTTCACAAAATAAATGAGATACGTACCCTATTCGAAAGAGCCCTTCACAAAAAAATTGTAGGAGTCCCCTGTTTGAGTATAAAGTCTACTTCTCAAAAATTGAAATGCGTGTTAGAGGAATCTTATGATATAAGAAAATAATTAATATTTTTGTTAATAAATCCTCCTCCGCCCGCTATATATATTTTTATATAGCGCCCCAATATTTTTGCAGCAAGCTCTTTTTTTTTCAAGAGTATATGAAAACTATTATTCTTATACGAAAAATTCGCACTTAGGCGAGAGAAATGCAACTTATGAAGAAATTAATGAATAATTTTTTTAACTGGGCCCTCCACCGCCCGCTATATTTCTTATAGCGCCCCAGTATTTTTGCAGCAAGATCTTTTTTAATTCAATGTTTCATATATGAAAACTATTATTCTCATATGAAAAATTCGCACGTAGGCAAAATAAATGCAACTTATGAAGTAAATAATAGTTATTATTTTTTACTAAAATCATTCAGAATTAATATCTAATTTTTAATTATTAATTATCTAATTTCTATATGTGAAACTTAAATTCTCTAACCTTTCCATGCTACACAAGTCCAGGCAGGCTTTCTTATCGCTATTGTCATTAGAGGTAATCCCAAATACTGAGTCACTGATAACAGATTGTATGAAGCCCGGTTTAAGGGCTTTTCTCAAATCCAAAACAGGCTACTTTCTGACACATTTTTAAATTTCATTTATGATCGCAAATGCATGATATTGGCAGATTTCCTTTTTCAGAAACTATATGTAATCGAAACATTTTTTCATTTTTTTTTTTATAATTCTTCAATAGATATGAATAAAGCACATATGTTTTACACTGAATACATTATTTAGCATAGCTTGCAAATAAAATCTAGGAACTTTTTGAATAAACGTTACTAACATATTCTAACATATAAGAAATAATCGCATGCCTCAGATTTTTTTTTTTTTTTTTACTAGTGAATCAATAACACTTTTTTTAATTAGAATTCAAAATAATATGATAGGAATGAAATATTTGTTTAAAATTTTGTGAGAAATCTATACGGTTTAGTTTTAGATCGACACTACCTTACATATTAATTAGTAAGACAAAATTCAATTTTATGCTTACGAATACAGAAATTTTAATAATACTGCATGAAAAAGATTTTAAGTAAACTATATTTCTGTTTATTGAAACTTTACACTAATATTTTCTCAAGAATTTATACTAACTGAAACAGTGACAATTAAAAAATATTAATTACTTATGCAAGAAATTATTTATTTGGAGGTTTGCCTTTTTCATTCAATATGTAAACTTATAGCATTGATTGCGTATGTTATGAAAAGAAAACATATGCAAATAATTTTACTTAAAATAAATACTTTAAGATTAGAATTTGCATTTAAATTACCCTATAATACATATGCAAAAATTTTATAACATAAAGAGTTTACACCAATGTGATTATAACAGCACGAAAATAAATTCATGAATAATAATAAGTACAAACTATGTCACTATAATGTGGGCATATTTTAAACTGTAATAGGTTAACAGTTATATTATATGGCATAAAGATTTAGATATGAATATATCATTTTATTCCGATATAAAATAAGATATTTTAAAATAAAACATACATTATTAAAAACACAATTTAAAATAAAACATAATTATTAATAAAACATATATTTTTAGGCTACAGCGTAACCATAAATCAAAAGAGGTCCCATTTTTTCCCCTAAAGGGCTCATTTTTCTAAAGGCCCCTTTGAGCGTAGTGAGACTAGTTCTATAAGAATATATTTTAATATATATATATATATATACATACTTTAAAAAATTAATTAAGATACATACATATTTGCAGAATTATAAAAAAGAAATCACATTACCTCTTATTTTATATTCAGAAAACGGTAGAGGATTCATTCCCCACCGAGCTAACTTGATATATGCCTTAGAGAGATAACACATACCTATGCTTATCGCATGACTAATAAGTGTATCACCCCCTATTCAAAAGTAGAATTTCGTGTAAAGTTCTTCTCAAATACATACAGACCACTTTCTGACACATTTTTTAATTTATTTTTGTTCGCAAATACATGAAATTGACAGATTTGCATAAAATATATTAACAAGTCCTGTAAAAATATATTGACAAGACATGAACTATTAATAGATGATTTAAAACATATTAGTTATAAAAAACATATATATATATATATATATATAATTTTTATCGTTACCTAAAATTTTCAAGCACGATTTACTGGACTTCATCCAAATTCAACTAGATTCTTCACCACGTGGTTTGATGACATCACTGATCGCGATAATATTCTAGATAAGATTCACTGATAAGAACACATTTCGATTCATTTCTTCTAAAGCAAGTATACGAGTTGGTTGTAAGGTCTAGGTATGTAGATATATATAGTAGGTAAGTAGTAATATATTTTTAAAGTACTTTTTATTATGTGTTAAAAGAAATGGTTATTTTTCTTTACGTAGGGCAGTCAAAATTAAAACAAACTATTAAATTTAATCTTTAGTAATACAAAGACTTACACCTACAGAAACGCAGACATCCTTTTCGTTATATTCATGCAGACTTTAAGACATATCACATATGTTCTTTCTTTTACCATGATACATATGGATTTTTTGAATGTATGTCACGTGACTATCTAAAGCGAGATTGATACTTAAAACCATTAATAAATGTGAATTCTTTCGTATAGCTCTGTATAGATGCTACTCACCAAATATATATTTATATATACTAAAATCTGTAAAGTTTTAAAATGCTTCAATGATTATTCAATGAAAAATACTAACAATGAAATATTAATTAAGATATATGCCAATGTTTAAACTTAAAAAAAAAAATTTGGGATAAGAGATAGATTCATTAATCTATTTAATTAAAACCTAATTCAATACAAGTCTTGTTAAAACAGAGATTATAGTTAAAATACACATTAATTATACAGCATTACACTGTATTACACAATGCGCTACCTCACCTATATTATCACAAAAATACCTTCGATAAAATTTAGACTAACAATACGCACCTAAAAAATATATACAGTGTACCCAGAAAATGATAGGAATGAATGAAAAATTTTAACGTAAATTATAAAATAGGATCTAGAATAAGTGACAATAAATAAATATGAAGGAAAAATCATGAGTCATGGTATACTTTATGAAACACTTTCCAATGCTATGGGACTATCGTTAAGAATTTGAAATAAGTGAATTAGATTTAATAATTCATGCTGGAAATGTATTTTTTAAAAAAATTAGTAGGTTTGCCTACTTTTAAATCATTCAAGACGTATGATGAAGATTTAATCGCTGTAGAACGACTAAAAACTAGCATTTTAATGAACCGACCATCTATGTTGGATTTTCTATTTTAGTATTATCTAAATTAGTTATGTATGATTTTCATTACAATTTTATAAAGAAAACATACAAAGATCGTGCAGTTTTACTCTTTACGGATATAGATTCCTTAACTTATCATATTAAAACCAATAATATTTATAAGGATATGGAGCACCATCATGATTTTTTCGACTTTTCTGAATACTCGAAATCCCATCGTCTAAACCGCACAAGTTTCGAACCCACAAACATATAATCAGACTTGTCATTTTATAACCACGACGCGAACCACAGGGCTAAGTGAGCCCCCGCTTATTTTATAGTCACCATGCTAACTATTGGGCTTAGTGAGCACCCAGGCTAATTTATACCCACCACGCTAACTATTGGGCTTAGTAAACCCCCGCTTATTTTATAACCACCACGCTAACCACAGGGCTAAGTGAGCCGCCGCTTATTTTATAGTCACCACGCTAACTACTGGGCTGAGTGACCCCCAGGCTGTTTTATACCTACCATGATAACTACTGGGCTGATTAAGTCCCAGGTATTTTATAGCCATTACGCTAACTATTGGGCTTAGTGAGCCCCCGCTTATTTTATAACCACCACGCTAACCACAGGGCTAAGTGAGCCGCCGCTTATTTTATAGTCACCATGCTAACTATTGAGCTTAGTGAGCCCCCAGGCTAATTTATACACACTACACTAACTATAGGGCTTAGTGAGCCCCCACTTATTTTATAGCCACCACGCTTACCACAGGGCTAAGTGAGGCCCCGCTTATTTTATAGTCACCACGCTAACTACTGGGCTGAGTGACCCCCAGGCTGTTTTATACCTACCATGATAACTACTGGGCTGATTAAGCCCCAGGTATTTTATAGCCATTACGCTAACTACTGGACTGAGTGAGCCCCAGGTTATTTAGTCACATGAATATGATTTCCAAGGTATATGTTCTAACTTGATTTAGACCATTGCCTATGGTAAGATAAAGCTCGGAAGTAAATTGGTAAACTCTATACATTTCCCTTAAAAACTCACTTGTATTTTATTAAATATCTGTAGAAATCAGCATAGTATATTAAAATTATATGCATTCTCATTAGTTTATGAATCTACTAATTTATAATATCTATATGGTAACTTGGATTATTAGTATTCACACTTAAACATTTCTTTTGTAGATTTAATATGATAAACACTAACATGAGACTGACTAAACTTTTACCATTTTCATTTAAACTTAGTTTTAGGAAATTTATCTACATAGCTTTAAATTTTACTGTTTAGTAAGTCTATTATTTCAAAGTATTATTTTTTAGTTCTAATATTCAAAACATATTTATAGCGTTTTACATAGTAGGTATCAAATTAATTTAAAGTCATATTAAAAATATATATATACAAATACTATTCTTACTTAACACGCCAGCTAGCTAAGCACCCAATCGTCTCACACCAAGACTCTGAGAAAAGTGAATGCTTGTTCAGGGCCTTATCAGCTAATATAATCAGTGATAAGATTTAAACAAGTGACATGTGACGTCACTGGTGACATATTGAATGATACCACATGGTCACGTGATATCACTTAAACAGTGACGTCACATGTCACTTTTTTAAATCTTATCAGCTAATATAATCAGTGATAAGATTTAAACAAGTGACATGTGACGTCACTGTTTAAGTGATATCACGTGACCATGTGGTATCATTCAATATGTCACCAGTGACGTCACATGTCACTTGTTTAAATCTTATCACTGATTATATTAGCTGATAAGATTTAAACAAGTGACATGTGACGTCACTGTTTAAGTGATATCACGTGACCATGTGGTATCATTCAATATGTCATCAGTGACGTCACATGTCACTTGTTTAAATCTTATCACTGATTATATTAGCTGATAAGGCCCTGAACAAGCATTCACTTTTCTCAGAGTCTTGGTGTGACACGATTGGGTGCTTAGCTAGCTGGCGTGTTAAGTAAGAATAGTATTTGTATATATATATTTTTAATATGACTTTAAATTAATTTGATACCTACTATGTAAAACGCTATGAATATGTTTTGAATATTAGAACTAAAAAATAATACTTTGAAATAATAGACTTACTAAACAGTAAAATTTAAAGCTATGTAGATAAATTTCCTAAAACTAAGTTTAAATGAAAATGGTAAAAGTTTAGTCAGTCTCATGTTAGTGTTTATCATATTAAATCTACAAAAGAAATGTTTAAGTGTGAATACTAATAATCCAAGTTACCATATAGATATTATTAAGTTAGTAGATTCATAAACTAATGAGAATGTATATAATTTTAATATACTATGCTGATTTCTATAGATATTTAATAAAATACAAATGAGTTTTTAAGGGAAATGTATAGGGTTTACCAATTTACTTCCGAGCTTTATCTTACCATAGGCAATGGTCTAAATCAAGTTAGAACATATACCTTGGAAATCATATTCATGTGACTAAATAACCTGGGGCTCACTCAGTCCAGTAGTTAGCGTAATGGCTATAAAATACCTGGGGCTTAATCAGACCAGTAGTTATCATGGTAGGTATAAAACAGCATGGGGGTCACTCAGCCCAGTAGTTAGCGTGGTGACTATAAAATAAGCGGGGCCTCACTTAGTCCTGTGGTTAGCGTGGTGGCTATAAAATAAGTGGGGGCTCACTAAGCCCTATAGTTAGTGTGGTGTGTATAAATTAGCCTGGGGGCTTACTAAGCTCAATAGTTAGCATGGTGGCTATAAAATAAGCGGGAGCTCACTTAGCCCTGTGGTTAGCGTGGTAGTTATAAAATAAGCGGGGGCTTACTAAGCCCAATAGTTAGCGTGGTGGGTATAAATTAGCCTGGGTGCTCACTAAGTCCAATAGTTAGCATGGTGACTATAAAATAAGCGGGGGCTCACTTAGCTCTGTGGTTAGCGTCGTGGTTATAAAATGACAAGTCTGATTATATGTTTGTGGGTTCGAAACTTGTTCGGTTTAGACGATGGGATTTCGAGTATTCAGAAAAGTCGAAAAAATCATGATGGTGCTCCATATCCTTATAAATATTATTGGTTTTAATATGATAAGTTAAGGAATCTATATCCGTAAAGAGTAAAACTGCACGATCTTTGTATGTTTTCTTTATAAAATTGTAATGAAAATCATACATAACTAATTTAGATAATACTAAAATAGAAAATCCAACATAGATGGTCGGTTCATTAAAATGCTAGTTTTTAGTCGTTCTACAGCGGTTAAATCTTCATCATACGTCTAGAATGATTTAAAAGTAGGCAAAGCTACTAATTTTTTAAAAAATACATTTCCAGCATGAATTATTAAATCTAATTCACTTATTTCAAATTCTTAACGATAGTCCCATAGCATTGGAAAGTGTTTCATAAAGTATACCATGACTCATGATTTTTCCTTCATATTTATTTATTGTCACTTATTGTAGATCCTATTTTATAATTTACGTTAAAATTTTTCATTCATTCCTATCATTTTTTGGGTACTCTGTATATATTTTTTAGGTGCGTATTGTTAGTCTAAATTTTATCGAAGGTATTTCTGTGATAATATAGGTGAGGTAGCGCATTGTGTAATACAGTGTAATGCTGTATAATTAATGTGTATTTTAACTATAATCTCTGTTTTAACAAGACTTGTATTGAATTAGGTTTTAATTAAATAGGTTAATGAATCTATCTCTTATCCCAAATTTTTTTTTAAGTTTAAACATTAGCATATATCTTAATTAATATTTCATAGTTAGTATTTTTCATTGAATAATCATTGAAGCATTTTAAAACTTTACAGATTTTAGTATATATAAATATATATTTGGTGAGTAGCATCTATACAGAGCTATACGAAAGAATTCACATATATTAATGGTTTTAAGTATCAATCTCGCTTTAGATAGTCACGTGACATACATTCAAAAAATCCATTTGTATCATGGTAAAAGAAAGAACATATGTGATATGTCTTAAAGTCTGCATGAATATAACGAAAAGGATGTCTGCGTTTCTGTAGGTGTAAGTCTTTGTATTACTAAAGATTAAATTTAATAGTTTGTTTTAATGTTGACTGCCCTACGTAAAGAAAAATAACCATTTCTTTTAACACATAATAAAAAGTACTTTAAAAATATATTACTACTTACCTACTATATATATCTACATACCTAGACCTTACAACCAACTCGTATACTTGCTTTAGAAGAAATGAATTGAAATGTGTTCTTATCAGTGAATCTTATCTAGAATCTTATCGCGATCAGTGATGTCATCAAACCACGTGGTGAAGAATCTAGTTGAATTTGGATGAAGTCCAGTAAATCGTGCTTGAAAATTTTAGGTAACGATAAAAATTATATATATATATATATATATATATATATATATATATATATATGTTTTTTATAACCAATATGTTTTAAATCATCTATTAATAGTTCATGTCTTGTCAATATATTTTTACAGGAATTGTTAATATATTTTATGCGATAACAAAACGCCGACTTTGATAATATTTTGTCTTTACCAAAAAATGAAAAACTTGTATCGAATACATAGTGACTCAGTAAGAAAATCTGTCAATTTCATGAATTTGCGAACAAAAATAAATTAAAAAATGTGTCAGAAAGTGGTCTGTATGTATTTGGGAAGAACTTTACACGAAATTCTACTTTTGAATAGGGGGTGATACACTTATTAGTCATGCGATAAGCATAGGTATGTGTTATCTCTCTAAGGCATATATCAAGTTAGCTCGGTGGGGAATGAATCCTCTACCGTTTTCTGAATATAAAATAAGATGTAATGTGATTTCTTTTTCATAATTCTGCAAATATGTATGTATCTTAATTAATTTTTTATTGTATGTATATATGTATATATATATTAAAATATTTTCTTATAGAACTAGTCTCACTACGCTCATTGGGCCTTTAGAAAAATGAGCCCTTTAGGGAAAAAAAATGGGACCTCTTTTAATTTATGGTCACGCTGTAGCCTAAAAATATATGTTTTATTAATAATTATGTTTTATTTTAAATTGTGTTTTTAATAATGTATGTTTTATTTTAAAATTGCTTATTTTATATCGGAGTAAAATGATATATTCATATGTAAATCTTTATGCCATATAATATAACTGTTAACCTATTACAATTTAAAATATGCCCACATTATAGTGACATAGTTTGTACTTATTATTATTCATGAATTTATTTTCGTCCTGTTATAATCACATTGGTGTAAACTCTTTATGTTATAAAATGTTTGCATATGTATTATAGGGTAAGTTAAATACAAATTCTAATCTTAAAGTATTTATTTTAAGTAAAATTATTTGCATATGTTTTCTTTACATAACATACGCAATCAATGTCATAAGTTTACATATTGAATGAAAAAGGCAAACCTCCAAATACATAATTTCTTGCATAAGTAATTAATATTTTTTAATTGTCACTGTTTCAGTTAGTATAAATTCTTGAGAAAATATTAGTGTAAAGTTTCAATAAACAGAAATATAGTTTACTTAAAAATCTTTTTCAAGCAGTATTATTAAAATTTCTGTATTCGTAAGCATAAAATTGAATTTTGTTTTACTAATTAATATGTAAGGTAGTGTCGATCTAAAACTAAACCGTATAGATTTCTCACAAAATTTTAAACAAATATTTCATTCCTATCATATTATTTTGAATTCTAATTAAAAAAAAGTGTTATTGATTCACTAGTAAAAAAAAAAAAAAAAAAAAAAAAAAAAAAAAAAAAAAAATCTGAGGCATGCGATTATTTCTTATATGTTAGAATATGTTAGTAACGTTTATTCGAAAAGTTCCTAGATTTTATTTGCATGCTATGCTAAATAATGTATTCAGTGTAAAACATATGTGCTTTATTCATATCTATTGAAGAATTATAAAAAAAAAATGAAAAAATGTTTCGATTACATATAGTTTCTGAAAAAGGAAATCTGCCAATATCATGCATTTGCGATCATAAATGAAATTTAAAAATGTGTCAGAAAGTAGCCTGTTTTGGATTTGAGAAAAGCCCTTAAACCGGGCTTCATACAATCTGTTATCAATGACTCAGTATTGGGGATTACCTCTGATGACAATAGCGATAAGAAAGCCTGCCTGGACTTGTGTAGCATGGAAAGGTTAGAGAATTTAATTTTCACATATAAAAATTAGATAATTAATAATTAAAAATTAGATATTAATTCTGAATGATTTTAGTAAAAAATAATAACTATTATTTACTTCATAAGTTGCATTTATTTTGCCTACGTGCGAATTTTTCATATGAGAATAATAGTTTTCATATATGAAACATTGAATTAAAAAAGATCTTGCTGCAAAAATACTGGGGCGCTATAAGAAATATAGCGGGCGGTGGAGGGCCCAGTTAAAAAAAATTATTCATTAATTTCTTCATAAGTTGCATTTCTCTCGCCTAAGTGCGAATTTTTCGTATAAGAATAATAGTTTTCATATACTCTTGAAAAAAAAAGAGCTTGCTGCAAAAATATTGGGGCGCTATATAAAAATATATATAGCGGGCGGAGGAGGATTTATTAACAAAAATATTAATTATTTTCTTATATCATAAGATTCCTCTAACACGCATTTCAATTGTGGAGAAGTACACTTTATATTCAAACAGGGGACTCCTACAATTTTTTTGTGAAGGACGCTTTCGAATAGGGTACGTATCTCATTTATTTTGTGAAGGACCCTGGGACACACATAGTCGCATTATTTTATGAAGGTAGCTTAATACCTATAACTGTTTCCAGTTTTTTCGAAGGGTCCCTGTATTTTGAACCTATCGATGTGTAAGTTGTACTTTTAACCTAACTTGAATTTTAAAAAAAGGTAAGGTGTAAATTATCTGATTTTAGGAAGGGGTCTTATGCATAATTGGATTTTTGTAAAGGGCGCCTTTTTATTCTAAAGGGGATCGGTTCACTATTTTTAATTCACTATGCACTCGATGGTAAAATTATACTTTGTTCGCATACCATTTCGATAATGTTGGAAATTGATTCATGAATTATGCCGCTATGCCTGATTTTACATACTTGTTCATTTACATATACGTTAAAATTCTTTTTATAGTACTCTATACTTTTGGAAGTGTGTATTGTTAGTCTATCGAAGGGCCCGTCTGGGTAAAAAAGGGAGAGGGAGGGGGAGGGGGGAGCTATTCAATTGAGTACAGTATAATTCATGCGGGACCCTATATTTTTTACCACAACCTATATCGAATTCATTAAAACGCGCCTGTTTGCCCCAAAAATTTTGAAGTCCGCCAATTAAAATTAATGAATGACCCTTTTTAATTACTAGCATCTACCATTCTACTGCACATGCAAACTGCGTACTCTCGTTGAGGGAAAAAAATCTCGCCAAAATTTCTTAAGTTCTCCAATTAAAATTAGTTAATGACCCTTTTTAATTAAATCATTATTGACTTTTAAAATTCACCTGTAATATACTCTAACATGTATAACAAATAGCCTACTCTCGTTGAAAAAATATTTGCTTCGAAAAATGTCTAAGTTCCCCAATTAAAATTTATCACCATTTTTAATTAAACCATTATTGACTTTTAAAATTCTCCTCTAACATGTATATCGAATACCCTACTCTCGTTGAAAAAAAAAATCTCGCGAAAATTCTTAAGTTCTGCAATTAAAATTAATTAATTACTATTTTTAATTAATATTTTTAATTAATTAATCATTCACTTCTACTGCATATACTCCTATTCAAACTGCATACTCTCGTTGAAAAAAAAAATTGCTTCGAAAAATTTCTAAGTTTCCCAATTAAAATTAATTAAATTTGTAATTCACTAAAATAAATCCGTTGAAACACACCTCGTACTCTTATTGAAAAAAAATTGCTTTCGAAAAATTTCTAAGTCCCCAATTAGAACTCATTAAAATAGTCCCCTTATCTTATAGTAGAAATCCTTATCGCACCCCCTTCCCATCGAACCCTCCGTTCTTATCAGTGCTCATGCTCTTATCGCCACCTTCACCTGCTCCGCCGCTACTCCACCGCTGCGCCGCTACTCCGCCGCTCCGCCGCTGCTAGACTCAGGTGATGTGGAACCGGTAAATATACCGGTAAATATAGGTGATGTGGAACCGGTAATATTTAATTACTTTAAAGTTTTCTTTCTGTTTTATATATTCACGTGTAAATATATATTTCAGTTCAAAATACAGTTTTTGGGAATATTATTATTCGTTTTTTTTTTTTTTTTTTTTTTTTTTTTAAATCTGAGAACAGTAGATAAAGCTATTTCAAAATATCAATTAAATCTCTTTCAGATAATGAAATTTTGATTGAAATTTTTGAAAAACAAATTCAAAAAATGAAAAAAAATATTAGACACTGCACATCGCAATATAGTCAAATATATGCCTACAGAAGAGGGTTAAATTTCTGCGCATATTATTTGATCCTATAAAAGTGATATAACCGAAATATCGTTACCGAATTACACAGTACATGGCACTTAAAATATAAATTTTTCGGTTGTAATTACTGCCAACTTCAGCATGTTTGTCAGGCATTTCTCCATAAAACTACCAGTTTTAATATTTTCATATGCAATATATTTTGCATTTTAAGTCAAGAAAGTGAAAAGAACACAATAGATTAATTACCGGCAACAGCAGCGTCAGAGTAGTAACTTATTTTTAGTATAAAGTGATAAAAAAAAACTCTTATTTTTTTCTTTAAATATTATGTATGTATTTGTATGTGCCTTAGTTAAAAAAAATTAAACTTTAAATTTGAAAAAAATAGAAAGGAACAATAAATAAAACTTAAAATAATACAAAATGTTTTCTTAGTATTCATCAAGCAATGGCTAATTTCGAAAACGACATTTTTTTTTAATACACGTCCAGTAGAAAAAAAAAAGTTTTAAATGTGGTTTTCTCCATCCTAATAAAGCCAGTTACTCAAAAAGAGTTATTTTCATATAAAATTAAAAATGTAAAGAGTTTATACGTTTTCTGTTGTAATTTTGAAAACAAAAATCTCTCCATTCTCTAAAAAATAAAAGAAATAAATAATTTTTTGTACGAGCAAAACATACGAAACTATGATAATTTGAATTTTATAAGTTTTCAGCCTTTTCTGCACATATAACGTAAAGACGTGTTTTTCTTCAATATTAATATTGCGTTACATATTTTATTTGTGTTTACAGCACTAAAATTACTTATTAAATATAGAAAAAAAAAAGCTTCAATCTAAAAATATTATTTAGAAAAGTTTCAAAATGTATTATTTGGTAACTCCTCTTTCAACCTCTTCTTCCTTTTCTTTTCTCTTTCTTTTAACTCCAGTCTGTCTGTCCGTTTTAATTCTCTTAAATATATTTGGAATTTGATGCTTTTTATATATGTTATTGAATTTTAATATGGCATGTTCGCTAATGAAAATCGAGAGTGTAGCTTTTATAACTCGTTTACAGACACACTCAAAAGAATTCCGTTACATTATGGTCTTTAGGGAAAAATCTTTTGCTGTTTATTTTAATGATATTGCACTATTTCTAACATAAGAACATATTTATGCATTTCTGAGGTACACTAAAACATGATTTCTGTAGAATATGGAGTGCAAAGCATTTACTATTCTTTTACAAAGCCACTCAAAAAATTTCGGCTACATAATGGTTTACGGGGAAATTTGTTTACAGTATATTTTAATGATGTTACACTATTTTAAACATAATAAAATTTAAAAAGATTATTGAGGTGAAATACGCGATAATTACTGTAAAATGTGGTGTGCTATTTTTTTTTCATTCATTTACAAGGACACACAAAATATTTTGGTTACAGATCTGTCTATGATTGATAAAAATGCTGGAAGTGCGTTTTCAGTTGTGTTAAGCGTTATTCAGCTTAACAAAATTTTTGCATACTACGGTGTGTATAAATTCAGTGGATCATATACAGGGTTAGGACAAAATAATTCGTAAGCGTTACCCTGTATGAGCGTGAATTGTTTAAAGGTGTTTTTTTATTGATTTATACATTTTTCAGCAAACAAAATTTAGTATAGTATAAGATGTTTGTTTAATATAAATAAATTCATATACACGGCTGTGCAAAGAACACTGCCTAAATGGTATTTTCTGAAAGTATATTTTTAGATGTGCGATGCGTTTTTTTTTCATTCCCTAAATTAAATTTTAGTTTAATATGAGTTTTTTATTATAATCTGTATATAATATACAGGAATGCACAAAAATTATTAGAGTTCATTTTCGTATATTGGTGAAAAATGTTGAAGGAAAATTTTCGACTTCCTCATCGGTTTTTAAACTAAGCTAAACTTTATATACTAATCTATTGATCATGTGCAGGGATGCACAAAACAATTCACATATTTTTCAAACTATGGATGGTAAATGCTTAAATCTGGTTTTCAAGTATGTTATGATGTGTTATGCATTTTCTAATTTGTTTAATTAGATATATTCTTCCACCTTTTAAACGGTGAAGTTACAGTATTCTGTTAATGTTGGAAATTGTTTCGTAATCTATGGGTAACGCATCATTTTTCTTTCTTCTTTTTTCCTCTAAACAGCCTAATTATTATTTACCATCCGGTTTTATACTTTGGGAAAACGCTATTTAAAACGTATATGCTCATTTTTCACCATACGTCATTTTAAAGCATTACAATGCTAACCAAGTTCACTAGAACTAATGTTTTATAATGGAGGTACCTCTTTTCGATATAAATCCGATAAATGCTGGGAGTAAATAATTAAATGGTGTCAGGGAAAAATATTACCAATAAAAACAATTGAATAACTATCGTAATAGCATATATATGGAAAAGTTGTTGTTTAATGTGGCCCAAATGACAGACAAACGTTTAAAATTTATGCTAGTCATAAATGAGATCTCATTTCTGACTAAATACAACAGATCTCCCAGGTGGTATTCATTTTCTGTCCAGACGTTTTCTAGCATCTCCGTTGTGACTATTTCTGAACCGGAAACAATTCCCTGACTTAAATCCTCTAAAATTCATGACTGGAGTACTGTAAACGATGTCTCATGTATATTCAATAAAAGAAATCCAGATAGTTTAGATCTAGGGATCGTGCTATGGAAATACCATGGCCAATCCAATGATCACAAAAGCAACTAACGAATCGAAATAATTAGGCAAACTTTAGATATTTATTTTTCATTAGTAAAAGAGAAAAACTAGTCGTTGGGGGCCACCGTAATACTTACCCATCATGGATATGCATAATATAAAATATGAAAATAAAACATGTGTAAACTACTTATAAAATGCATTGCAATTCGAATAAAATCGTGGCTTGATGACGCCATAAACTTTAAATGCTCTATCACTGAATTGCGTAAGAGAAACATCCTTATAACTCTAAAAATCATAATCCTATTAACTGAGAGTTTACTGTGTCGGATTAAGCGTCTCTTTACTAATTAAAATATACTTTTGAATTGAAATTTGAATAAAATATAGGATCATGAAAAATCTAAGAGTGTGGAAAATAGGGTGTATACGTATGATGGGTACGCAATAAGAGCACTTTCATACATGTATAATTAGATACAATAACAATTTTCTTAAAGGTAGTTTTTAACCTGGTTACTGTAATTATCTGAAAATAATCTGCAGACTGAGATTCTGTAACATACGTATTTAATTTTTGGCATTAGAACTTCAGCATTAATTTTATAAGAATGTTACATGTTTTGAGTTTTTCATTATTATGCGAATTTTAAATAATTTAATTTAATGTAATACAAAAAATTAATTGAATATAATATAATATTTATTTCAATTAACTTTCAAATAAATATTGTAAACGCATGTTTCCCAAATTTGTATTTAGATAATAATAAGGAAACTTGTTTCGTAACACACTTAAAAGAAGTTCTAAGCTAATGAGTCATTTAATCCATGTTTCATTTTTAAACATTTTTAAAGTAACTTCTAAATGCATGAGGAGTACAAAAATATATTTCTTCTATTCTGCTTCAAAAAACACTTCAAGCAATTAAAAAAAAGTATTTTTAAATACAGTTCAAATAACAGGAAAATGTTTCAATTTCTTAAGAAGTAACTGTATTTACTACCATCTACTTGCAATTAAGTTTCCTGGAATTTTCTAGAAGATTAATTTTTTTAAAGCATAGGACTTTGCAATGTTTTTTATGTTTCGAAAATTATCCAACAAAAAACTCTAAGAACAGGGTTCCCTATAAAAAATGTAGCTTTCTAAAAGTTAAAAGAATAATTTAAACATTTAAATTTTACATAATACAATTTATTTTTCAAAAAAGTGTGTTTAAAAAGTGTGTTTAAAAAGTGCTTTTGTATTTAAATTCAAAGTGCACAACACAGTTGTTGTTTTTATTAGCTACAATATTTAGAATATTTTCTTTTTTAAATATTAAAAAAAATCTTTTTGCATTTAGTTGAATTATTCTTTTACTAATGCATTACTTTTAAAACTATTTGTATTATGATTTTCTTTTAAATTTCATGTTCAGCTGATTAATAAAAAGTATATTTTCCTGTCTCAATTTCCCGTATTTATTTACAGACTTCTGAAAAGTATATTTCGTAAGCAATCTCGAGGAAAAGTACTCCTCAACCCCTCAATATTTCAGCCAAAAATCTATAAAGGTAATAACAGTACCAATCGATTTGAAATAACTTGTTATATTACATAGTGTGCAGGGATTAAACTTTAAAAGAATTTAAATAGTAAAATTTAAACTAACTTTGTATTTTTTAATGGAAACACTCAATTTTTATTACATATTTGGAAGTTACGTTTAAATGTATAACAAGATACCAAATTTAAAGTAATAAGGTCGGATAATAAGGTTGTTTGAAGACCAGTATGTTAGAAGTAAGCCCGTCGCGCTGCCGCACTACAGATCCACAGTTCGATTCTGCACTGCAATCTGGTCAAGGCTTACTCAACCTTTCATTATTTCGTGGCCGATAAAGTGCCAAGCTTATTCGGAAACTAAACACTGAGGGTCCTGCGTTAGGCTGACCACCTTGCCCGTGAATATGCTGTATACCACCTCAGGAATCATGGTCAAGAAAATAGATCTGAACACCGTCGGTCATGATCATCAATGGATTTGGATACGCCGATAACTCAATTATTATTTTGCACTACAAAAGAAAAACACACAATCTCAATAAAATAACTTACTAGCGGACTCTTTTAATGTCTCACAACACTAAATAAAATGGTCGAGAGCCGAGATTTACACAACTTCTCTGATCGGCATCTCAAACCCAACTCACAATCACAAGTTTTTTTTTTTTAAACATTTTACATAGACGGCGCTTCTAGCGGCAACATACCGCCGGGCTTTGAATGTTGCTAACATTCAATAATATAAATGCAATATAATTCAAACACAATCTCTAAGTGAAAAATACAATCTCAAAAAAACACAATTTCTTCTCAAAAATACTACACTAAATAAAATACTAAATTTACAAATATAAACACAAGAATGTAATACACTGCAGGAAAATGTATAGTTTAATAAAACAAATGTATGAATTTAAGTAGTTAATAAACCATCATTCACATATGGCAAAACAACAATTTTTGTGACTGGCCTTTTATATGTGCCATTTTTATCTTTCAAGGTGACAACTGTTATAATATTGTCTTGGCCTGGATGAATTCTAATAATTCGGGCCAAATGCCATTTTAAAGGGCAATAATTATCAGAATTTTTTACTAATACTAAATCTCCCTCTTTTATCTTTACCCATCCAAATACTGCATTTCCTTCACGAAAGAAGTCTTCTGGTTGTTTTTTACTATACAGAATAAGGACTGAGAGAGTTCACTGCTGGTTAAAGTTCCACCTTGGGATACAAGGGATTTCTACAGTTATGGATGAATCTATTACACCATGCTACTACTCTTTGCAGTTTTATGAATGAAAAACTGTTATTAATGATGTCTAAAGGCTCAACAGTGTTAACTAAGGTACATACTTGAGTTACTGATGGTGCTTTCAATTCACGGATAAACAGCTCACTGGTTTCAACAGAAATAATATCAGGAGACTCCACCATCTCAAACTGTTGTAGGAATGATGTACCGAACCACCATAAATCACATTGCTGGATCTTGCTGGATTCTAGGCCTCTAGAAATGAGATCTGCAGGATTTTGCTTGGAAGGTACATAATTCCACTGATCAATCGAAGTTAAACGTTTTATAATTGATACTCTATTTGCGACAAATGTCTTTAGATCATTCGACTCCTTTTTTAACCATGCAAGTACAATAGTACTATCTGTCCAAAAACAAGTTTTAGAAACTTCTTGCTTTAGAGCACTTAACACTTTTTAGGAGTGCGGCAGAAAGTTCTAGGCTAGGGACAGTAATATGCTTTAGAGGAGCCACTCTAGATTTACTAGTGAGCAGTTTGATAGCAGAATCACCATAAGAATTAATAGATTTTACATAAACGACCGCACCATAAGCAAGTTCAGAAGCATCTGAAAAACCATGCAATTCCACACAATTAGATTGTTCTACAATTACAAATCTTGGGATATTGATCATATTTACAGTTTTTAAGGAAATAAGAAAATTAGTCCATGCGATATTTTCTTTCACTGGAAGATAATCACACCAATCTATTTTCAGCAACCATAATTTTTGGAGGAAAACCTTGGCCTTCGTAATTATTGGACCTATCAAACCCAACGGGTCAAATATTCTAGCAATTTGCGATAATACTGAGCGTTTGGTATACCTTTCACTTTGCTCTATAATTAAATTAAATCCAAAACAATCTGGTTGCGGCTTCCAGAATATTCCTAAAGTTTTTGTCTCATTGAAAAATGAATATTCAGATATTGCATTATTACACAAAAGATAAGAATTATTTACTGACCATTTATGAAGATCCATGCTTCCCTTCTTTAACAAAGATATCAGTTGTTGTTGGATCTCTTTAGCTGTGTCTAGATCATCAGCACCTGTCAAAATATCATCCATATATACGTCTTGAAATAATACATTTGCAGCTAAAGGAAATTCCTTTCCTTCATCTCTAGCTAGCTGGGTAAGTGTTCTTGTTGCTAAAAAGGGGGCACTCGTTGTGCCATAAGTCACCGTACATAATTTATACACCTTAACTGGTTCATGTACCCCAGGTTTAAACAAGATTCTCAATAAATCTCTCTGACTCGGATGTATCAATATCATACGGTACATTTTTTTAATATCTGCTACAAAAACAAATTTGTGCTTTCGAAATCGCAACATAATACTAAATAATTCATCTTAGATTGTTCCTCCGTTATACTGCAAACTATTTAGAGATTTTCCGGTAGAAGTTAAGGAGCTAGCATTAAAGACAACTTTTAATGGTGTGCTACTTGATTCAGCACGGAACACGCAATGATGGGGTATGTAATAAGTGATATCTGGTTCTTCAGATTCTATCACCTCTTCCATATGACCCATACTTAAATATTCTTTCATAAAGACTTTATAAAGATCATTAAATTTAGGTTCTCTAACTAAGCGATTCCATAATGAATTTAAAACTTTCATAGCCTTTTTCTTTGATTCTCCAAGACAAGATGGGTCTTCCTTAAATGGCATTTTTACCATGTATTGCCCTGTTGCAGTTCTGGGATAATTTTTCAGAAAATGTTCTTCACAAATTTCTGATTCCTTATTTCTAGAAACTTCAGACTCTCTCTCAATGTTTTCTATTTCCCAAAAATCTCGAATTACTCTTTCTAATTCCAAATTAGCTGTTATCAACCCACAATGTATATTACTTCCAACCTTAGCCGGAAGGCTTCCGCTAACAATATAACCGAAAAACTGTTTTGTAACACTATTCTAGTATTTAATGGTTGGGGGTAAATTTGACCTGGCCTTAAAATTTCATAGAAACTTTCTGCACCCAAAAGCAAATGAATAGAGCCTGGCACATTAAACTTTTCATCAGCTAATTTGATGTTATTTAACGATGGAATACAAGTCTCAAGCGGTCTAGAAGGCGTAAATTCCGTAATTTTCGGAACGACTAAAAAATCTACTTTTAAATAAAAATCTTTATCTCTATTCGAAATAGTTGTGTTAACTCTAGATCTAACATTAAGGGACAAATTATTTATTCCTGAAATACAAATATTAGACTTTTCTCTTTTCAAATTTAGTTTATCTACTAACCTTTTACTCATAAAATTAGAGTTTGCACCGACATCTAATAAACCACGTGCTTCCTGAAAATTACCATATTCATCTTTTATTAAACAAACAAATGTGCTAAGTAACACAGCTTTTAACTCGTTAGACAAATTACATATCGTTGAAAATAAATTGCTTTGGTTATTAGCTTGGAAAGGCTGGAATACTGGAGCCGAAGAAACCAAATTAGATTTACTACCGCCTTCGTTTTTAGAACTCATTTCCTGTGAAATTATTTCTGATTTTCAACTTTACTTATTTTTTTTTTTCACGCGGGAAATGCAAAGTCAAATGGTGCCTTCTCTTACAAACAATACAAGAGAATTTAAATTTACAATCAATCACTTTATGATTCATAAGACAGTTAAAACAAAGATTTTAGTATTTTACAAGCTCAACTCTATTACCCACTGACATGTTTTTATAAACAGGAAATTTATGCAAAGGATGATTTTCACTACATGACAAATTTCACTACATGACATTTAGAATTTTTTACGTCAGTTAGAAAAACTTTAGAAACATTTCGATAATAAGTATTTTTATTACTCGCTCTAGAATTGTCAACCACGGGTTTTCCCTTAGACGTATAATATAAATCAATTTCCCGAGATAATTCAATGGGAGAAAACCACGATTCGGCTTGTCTAACATTTATAAAATACATGTACATGACATCTTTATCAAGTGTTTGACAAATTTTATTAGAAACTATTAACTGTTTTAAAGTTTCGAAATCTGTCACATTCCTCAATTTAAAAAAATAATCCCAACTCGTTGTTAATCGGGATGAAAATTGTACATATGTTTCATTAGGATGACGTTGTGCTTTCCTAAAATGTTCTAAACAAGTCTGGGGGTTGGCTTAAATTCTCTAAGTACTATAGCCTTTACTTTTGAATAATCTTCTATTTCCCCATTTTTAATGTATGTAATTACGTTTGTTGCCCTTTCTCCTAACAGATTTAGTAGAATTTCCGATTTATATTTTTCTGGGACATTTTTAGAAATAAAGGCTCTTTCTAACGATGAAAAAAAATAACCCCAACTTTCTGGTTTAGTTGGAATTTTAATCGTTAACGTTCGTACACTTTTAATCAGAGAGTCTAAAGATTCTATACTATCTTTTTCTTTCGAGATCACTTAAATTATCATTTTTGGTTTCTGCACGGACCTTAGCAAACTCAATTTCTAACTTTGCATGTTCAATTTTTAGTAATTTTGATTCCTCATTTTTTCTTTCCTCAATAAAACTGTTTGATATGTCTTCAACCAGTTTATTATCTGCTTTATACTTCGAACTTTCCTTTATTAAATTTATTAAATCATAAATAGTTAATTTGGAATCTGATATATCTATGTCTAATTCAGCAGCAATTCGCTGATAATCTTCCTTTTTTGCACCTTTAAACATTGTATTATAAATACAATTCACAATAAAATAAATAAAACTGACGTACCTTTATTTATTAATAAATCTCCAAATCTTATAATTCCACATTGAAAAGATGTAATACACTTTTCTATTCTCAAATTAGTTCAATAATAAAGAATATCAATTCTCTGCGTAAACACATTCACAGTTTATTTTTTCGTATTACGAAATTCTCCAGGTTAATCGAAATTATTTTTCTATTTTTCTTCTAGAATCAAGAAAAACTTCATCGGAATTCTGAATCACAAAATTTTTTACTTCAATATAAACAATACGATGATTTAATTTTAGCTTTACTCATTCTAATTACTGTGATAGAATTCCAAACACCATTTTATCTTCTGCAGACGATTACCAAAACCTAAACATCGAAAAATTCCTTTTATTCTTTCTCCGGCGAGAGGAGATCAATACTATGTATACGCCGATAACTCAATTATTATTTAGCACTACAAAAGAAAAACACACGATCTCAATAAAATAACTTACTAGCGGAATGTAATTCTTTTAATTTCTCACAACACTAAATAAAATGGTCGAGAGCCGAGATTTACACAACTTCTCTGATCGGCATATCAAACCCAACTCACAATCACAATTTTTTTTTAAACATTTTACATAGACGGTGCTTCTAGCGGCAACAGGATCGTAACGCGGCAGGATTAACTTTAGTTTAGGTTAAAACATTTTGTAATTAAAATTATTCAAAGTGTTTACCGTCTTATGCTAAATCAGTTTCATATATTAAGTAGGTTCCATTACAACAAGTAAAAGCTACCTGTGGCAGCAATTCGGAGAAAAGCAATTCCAGAAAATTTTGGTGTATTTTCACCGATCATGACCCCCAGGCCCAAGAACTCCGTTCAAATGTTGATTTATATATATATATATATATATAATATATATTATACTTCGTTAATATTCATTTCTAATTTAATTTGCTTCAAATGTAATTAAATATGTTTCTGTTCCCTATTATACTGAAATTTCATAATGGGTTTTATTCGTTATGATGTTTTTCCATTTTTCTTTGATTAATATATGTAACTTTTTTCTATGGCATCTCTGAATTGAAGTTTAGATCATTTATTGTTCAAATATGTTAGATTTTGATTTCAAGTTAGTTATTCCATATATTAAGTAATTACATGTCATCTTTAAATTAAAGATTTGGTCAGATTTAATAAAAGAACGTGTTCATTGTCTTTTGAATTCAAAGGTATTATATATATACGTAATAATAAAAAATGTTCGCCATTTTTCTTTAATTAATTTATTCCAAATTCTTACAATTTTACTTTTTCTGTGTCTTTTAATAATATTTTAAATATAAATGAAATATATTACGTTCAAACCAGCCTCATAAATGCTTTGGAGAAACACCTTTTGGAACTGTTTGCCACTACTCAGCTCAAATGTTCGACTGCAAATATTCTAAATATCTCCACTGTTGCTTACACTAAGAATGTGATTTACATCAGTCATTTAGTTACAGTTTTGTGACACAGTCAGCGCTTGTTTTGAAATAAACTCATTGATCTCTTAATCACACTGCATTTAAAATAGATTCAGGACTTGATCATACTGATAACGTCCTATATATAATATCTGACATTTGTCACGCTGTAACTCTCTTATTTATGAACCGATTTGGATGTTACTGAGTATGTGTATAGGTCATACCATCTTCGTTGGCCAGCTTCATCTGCCAACTTGTTTCAAAATGGCAGCCAGTTAAAAATTTTAAAAATTCAAAAATAATTACAAAAAAATTATAAATTGAAAAAGTTGCGTCCATTAAGTGTTAGATCGTGGTACAAGGATTCTGGAGCATTTTTTGCTTTGACTTTATTTTAAAAAATGGCTGACATAACTGTTTGAAATTCTAGGTTCTTTGATATTTTGAAACAATGTGATTTTTGTTATGCTATAACTCTCATGCTGTAATTCGCATTAAAATTAAGTGTTAGCGAAAACTGGGATTTAATCCTGTATAATCGGGTTCCAAGAATTTTAGCTTCGTGTGTTTGAGTAAAGTAAATTGAATTTTTAAAAACAAGGAATATGGAAGCTACCTTTTCCTCCCGGTAAAGTCCCGGTTATATTGGTCCAATATTAAGCTTACTATGATGATATTTATTATGAACATATTGCTTTGAAACCTAAATGTATAAAATGTATAATCTTACATAATTTTATTATATCAAATATAATATTGATATAAGAAAAAATATTAATTATATCGTATGAAGAGAAATTGATTTCTAGAGACATTTAATATGCGTATACGAAATTGGAGTTGATTTATAACTAAATGGCAGATTCTTAGAAAACAAATGTGGTTTATTTGGCCAAAATTATAGAAACACGATGTGCAGACTTGAACTCATAAATTGTAAAAATCAAAAACGGAGCATTATACAGTTAACAAAGGACAGATATCGCAAGTCTCTCTAAAACCGTTATATCGCTTAAACATTAAATGACTGGCTTTCTAGGAACGGTCTTTTTATAAAATTTCTCTTAATGACAGCATGCACTGAATGAGCTGATGTACTTAAAGTTTTCACAATTTCTGTATCTTTCGTTTAACTTTAATCGTAGAGGAGAGAGAATCGTTTATGAAACTTTCAGTTTTGTAGAAATTTACTTGGTGAAATCTAATGGCCTGAAAATTCGCCAAGTCATCGAATTCGTCACTAATTTTTATAGCCATTGTTTATTCCGATTCATACGCACTTTCTTCTTTTCATTTCTGTATATAATTATTATTGTGCATAATAAAAGTTACACATAAGAAATATTTGAATTTTGCAACATTACCCCGTTTTTTACAACGTGACGTCCCAGGCAGGTTCTTTATGCATCTACACGATCTTCTCAATGATATGATGTTCACTGATTGATTTGAATACCATTTGGTTTAATTCTTTGCAATTTCAGATTTCTAACGGTGATGTCATTCAGTCTCTTCATTTCGGTGTAAAAGCCATTCTCAGTTTTGTGATAGTTTGGAATGCAATTAAGTTAACGCATAAGTTTATTTAGCCATACTCTATCACTTTTCTACGATGGGTATTCCTGATATCGTAGTGTGTTTTTATACGATCGCTAATGATGATTTTTCATTCTATGGCGTAGGTAGGTGTATTGGTACTGTATACTTCACAAACGTGCCTTAAAATTACTAATGTATTCGCCGGAGAGGAAGCCAATCTGTCAATCAAATAAAAAACGCAGAGGAAACGAAATACTCTGCCGAATAACGCTCTTTTGTAAATAACGAAGTATATTGGTAGATTGGAGTACCAATCTGATTTTTTTTTAAACCAACGAAGACGTATGTTTTAGAACTGTTTATTATAATCTCTCAACTATATTGTCAGATTCGGGCTGTAAAACAATATAATTCTTGTTTTTGTATTCCAAGGTATGTGTAAAATTTCGTAAATTAGGTGAAGTTAAATTAGTGCCTTGGTTTGAGTGAAGTTTCATGGGAACTACAAACCTTGATACTTGATTTTCCGTATCAATGCTTCAGCCATGATTAACGTTTCTTGATCTGATATGGGTATCATTAGGACAACTTCGTGAAAATAATAAATTATCACATGTAGAAATTTCCTGAAGATGCCGCGGTAAAGGGTGATAGGTATATCCAAAGGATAGTTATATCAAGAAAGACAGGCCCACGTTAGACCGCTGCAATCGTCCCTTTGTTTTAAATGTTTGTCTTATTTTGGCTCTGCAAGCTTAACATTCTTTCGACCATTTCTAGATATTACTTTCAAGTCTATCCCGATTGAAAGGCTTTTTTTTAATTTAGAATGTTGTACCATGAATATAAAGTGAAGTATAAACCTAAAATAGCCTCTATTCGAACTGGTATGTCTCCCAGGAAGAACTATGTGAATCCTACAAATCAAAATATTCAGTTTTATTCAAACCCTTTTTCCATCCGGGTTCACCCACATATGATATAACACTCCATCCTTAACGTGTAAAGAATTCCAAACGGTCCAATAGCGTTTTATTAATCATAAACATGTCGGTATTTTTTGCTTAAATGGGTGACTTACAAATTTAGTTTCGCCTCAGAGATTTGATTTTTGTCTGGATTGTGGTGCGGTATTTTTAGGGCAGGGGTTCTCAAACTTTTAGACTGGCGCACTTTAAATTAAATTTTATACTTTTGCCGTTCCACCAGGGGACGAAGTTAGTTCTAACTAGTATACTTTTACATCAGAGCATTCGGCGCACATACCCAAAGCCGCCAATCTTCAAAATAAGCCTAATAAAAGATTTAATATGCATGTAAATTGTTCTAGGGTGGAGGGGGGACTCAAATAAGCATGCATACCTAGGACTCTCAAATTAATAACTGGATCTCTGTATGATAATATAGTATAGACTCGAAATTACGAGGTGAATGGGGCTGATACCACATTTTAAAAAATAATCTGAAATTCGTGGGTATTTTTTTCCTAAATTTCACAGAAAAAGTCCATTTTTACGACAAAAGGGCATTTTTCGTTAAAAGCAGAAAATTTCCTCATATTTTCTGAAAACAACGGAACGGACGGAGAAGAAAGTAGCCAACGGAGATACTCCGTTAACTGCTGCATATTTATTTTCAATGTTTCAAAAACTGACATGTTGCTGCACAGAAAAACTAAAAATTCAATAAATTGAAATTTCGAGTTTATTTAAACAACAACAAAATAGTGCTTTTGAATTTAAAAAAGCAACAATTAATTTTTCCATTCTTTTAAAATTATTTGCAATTCATTTTTAAAAAATATAAAAAAGTATTCGCACTTAAAATATATTCTAAACAAACAGATTAATATATATATATAATAGTTAAATTAAGTGAAAAAAATAAATTTATTCAAAAAAAGCAACAAACAAAAATAATGCTTTCGAAAAAAAAAATAATAACAAATAATTTTCTCATTCCTTTAAAATTATTCGCAATTTATTTTTTAATGTTTTAAAAAACACTCGCACTGAAAATATATTCTAAACGAACACATTTACAAAATACATATTAGTTGATTAAAAATCGATTTTCTCAAAAAAGCAAAAAAACTTTATCGAATTTAATTCAATATATAATATTACTATTTTGCATCTAACAATCAAATTAAGAATATATATAATTCATGTTTTCATCCTCTATTAATACTATAGTTTTCAACCATCATCTCATTACGGAATATCCACGCAATTAACTTTAATATTACCAGTTTTCTAAACCCCAAATTATTTAAATACAAAGCCGCGATTTGAAGAAATCCCGTATGATCGTTTTCAACTCTTAATATAGCAAGGACCCGCTGGTCTTACGGTAAAACACTCGGCTCAGGTCACCTAACGTCCCCAGTTCAATCCTCAGGTGGGCCAGAAAATTTTCTTGAATTTTATCAAATATTAAATACTCCCATAATAGTCAACAGATGGCAGCACAAAGAGAGATGTAGATTTTTTAAAGCCGAGTTTATTCATAACAGGAAAGTTACCGATTCTTCAAACGGAGTTTTTTTCTTCTTTTATCTCTCAAAACAGAAAATCTACTAACGGAACGGAAAAAGTCCGGCAACTTTGCTGCCAGTAGTTTTACTGTGAATTAACGGATTTATTTTTAACAGTGCAACTTGTAATTGTGAAAACTCGGATAATCCGGGAAATTATAAAATGCTTAACTATTATAATTTTGCACAGTAAAAAAAGCATCTTGCATCACACAATTAAGCTTCATATTGCTGTAATATGTATATTAAGGCCGTTTAATTTGTAATTCATTCTGAAAAAAGGATCTTCGAAACTAATATTTTTGAGACTGTAGTGCTCTTACAACTATCTGATTATATTATTAAAGTGGTACTTAAATTATCTTATTTTAATAATATTTTATATATGGAGTAGCATCATGACTTTATAATACAAATATGCATACTATCGTAAAACAATTTGGGAGTGGGGTGTGCTACATGCTTTATTCGCATACGTTTATATGTACCATTGGCTTTCATATATGTTATCTTAGATACAATAACTTGATTTGTTTTACTGCTGAAAGGACTGGGTCTGCTTAGCTAAGCGCAAATTCCTCATATCGTGTATAATATTTTTAATTTTTTTTTTGCCAGGTCTGATTCAACATTTGATCTATTCTTCAATTTTATTTTCCGCTAAATAGGGGAAGAAAATGCATTCTCACATAGATGAGTTTTGCTGACCACAAGGAGATATTCAATGGTTGGAGTATCATAGTTGAGATTTATTCCAACAGAGCGGAAAACGCCATGCCGGGACTAGGACTCGAACCTGGGTACTTTGACTTGCCGTACCAACGCTAGTCCTACTGAGCTATCCCAACGATATCCTGACTGGCATAATTCACTCTTATATGTCGTATCATATTCATATCGATAAATCATATTCAACGGTTGAATATAATTTACCTAGTTAAAAAAAATCCCTGTGTTCATTATGACCTAAATACATGGTATACAGGAGTTTCCATGTTGTATCACATTCATCATGTAAAATGCTACATTTAGAGCTCGGATGAATAAAATTAGCACTGAAGTTTGCAGCTATGTCCAACAAATAAGAGTGAATTATGCCAGACAGGATAACGTTGGCATAGCTCAGTAGGAAGAGCGTTGGCACGGCAAGCCAAAGTACCCATGTTTGAGTCCTAGTCCCCGCATTTTTCGCTCTGTTGGAATAAATCCGTACTATAATACTCCAACCGTTGAATATGATTTACCTAGTTCAAAAGAACTTTCCTCAGTTTTTTTATACCGCTAACCAGGCCCCTACCTGCCCGGCATGAATGCCTAGCTTAACGGATTAGTACCTGGGTGCGGGGCGGAAATCGCCTGATCACAGCATGGCTGTGATCCAACTGACTATAGATTTGTTCACATCGCTGCTGTGCTTGCTCTCTTGTGATTTGCGCTACCGTTATCTTTGTTTGCCGGTTCAAGGTTTCTGTTTAACTTTGTTGAATTGACAGATTTAATATGTCTCGTAATTTAGAACCTTGATCAGGTGACGAGACCCTCACCTGACTAGGCGCCCCCAGAGGTATAATTCACAGGTAACTTGGAGGGCTTTGCACCCACGACGGATTTTACATGCACCAGGTGCCATTAGCGTACATAGATTTACATATTTACCATGTCTGTTGGCTTGTCACGTGCATGCTGGGTTGTCGCTGTAGTGTTTATCGCCTCTTTTATGGTCTGATTTCACTTCTTGTTGTATTTGTCTCTGTCATGGCTTTTTGGCGTTTTTATAGGCTCACTCCTGTTGTGGGTTGTTTTTTGTCTATCATTCATTGGTTTTTTGTCTCTTTCTTGATATATTTTTACCTCTAGCTTGTTCTAGAGCTGGAACTTTCCTCTGTTTAATATGACACAAGGGGACATTTTATATCTTTCTCAGCAATCACTTAACTGTACTTCATTTCAGGATAACATTTAACATTTATTTCTCCTAATTAAAATTGTGCAAAAATGTAATTGATGATATTGTCCCACTTCTTTTATTTTTTAAGAAAGCCGTTTTGTTATGGGTCAAAAAAGATATTTCGTGGAAACCCAAAAAAATCTCATTTAACTCCATTCAATTCACATTGGAATGTTCGGGTACCAGTATTGGGCGGCTCGTCTATCAGTACAGTTACGTGTACCATAGTTTGGGAAATTATGCTTTCTGGTGTTAAGGAAAACTTTGCTGACAACTGATGGCTTATACATTGTTCACTTTGAGTGACTTTGACTGCCTTTTTAGTAGTTATTAATTTACCAGATTTTTTCTGAAAACAAAACTTCAAAACTTCTATTGATCCTATAGGGATAAATACTTATATATGTAGGATTTTAAAAGTATTATATAAAGAATTAATAATTTCTACAGAAATGACACTTATCTTCTAATAATTAAATCATTTTCTAAGAAAAGATATAGATTTTTTTGAGAAAAAGTAGCAAAAATTAAGTAACAGAGATATGTTGAGCGAAAAATATCAGAAATAGCAAAGGCATCAGTTTTGCAACTATAAGAAGTGACAGGTAGGGATTGCAAACGTATCGAATTTAAACCATTTGAAACCATTTAATATAATAACACCAAAGCAGACTGCATTTTTTTTTAAAAATTGTAAACCCTTGTAGTTGCAAATTAACAATGAATAAGTGTACAGTTTTACGGTACTTACGATAGTCTTATTTCCTTGCCCAATGTGTGTAATGATAGCAACTACTGTCACTACAGCTGTAAAACGAAATTTTCAAGATGCAATATAAGAACACTCTATAACAGTATTATATTGAAGTAATTTAAGAAATTTTCAAAGTAATAATGCGATATGAAAATTAGTATTTTTGGTTACGCTCTACATGTTACAAATATGCAGATGTGTAAAACAAAGACATATGGATTTCAAATTTACCTCCTAACAGTAGCTGCAAAAATGCTAAAAGCATTGCACATCAATATCCTGACAAATACCGAATGGATTTTTCAACATTATACTTGAAATTGTTTTCCATAATAATAAGGTTAGTTATTTTTCTTTCTATACCTAATGTCAGTTATAAGAATCGTGGTTGTAAAATAAAATTTCGATAATACAGTTTAAGAATACATTTTAAAAGTATCACAAGATACAGTAATCAGTGTACAATATTGAAAAACTTAAGTAACACTCACTTTTATATACTATAAACAGACGACGCATGAATCTTGTGCGAGAAGTCGCACAAATGCTATTTTAAATGTATTACATTTTCGCTAAATTGGTCTGTTAGCAAAGAGGTCTATCTATTTTTGGAAACTACTGTTAGCGCCTGGTTTGCTATTTGTGTGCGTGCATGCGGGTACGTGGCACGTGTATGTATAAGTGAATGTCTGCATACATGGAAATACGGAGGAAATAGATAATTAGGTCTACAGACATATGTAATGTTTTTAGCAGTTGATGTTTGACCAATAATTAAATCCATTTTTATAACCTTCATATACATGGTTGTCAGTTGCGTTACTTATGGATATGTTTGGTTTTCTATTATAGATTATACGTCTGCTGAAATTGGAAATAGATGGAAAATATTTCAATTTGTTTTTATACTGCCATAAAAAACTGGAAAGATAATTAACTATGATGCTAAATGTATGAATATACTATATATTTTAAATGTCTATGACCGATGTTTATTATACATTGTGTATGAGACAAAATGGTGAAACTTGTTACAACACAAGTATTTATAAGAATGTGTAATTTTGTACGGAAACATTATGAATGTTGATTTTTGTTTTAATCTTAAATAAAAAATCCATGAACTATTCAACGAATGTTAAATGATATGAATGTTCTTTATTTATTTTTTATACATTCAGAATTTCAAGCATTTTTTAAAATTATCATAAAATGATAAATTATTACTGTCAATGAACCTTGAAAAAACCCCATCATTAATATTCATCCATATGAGAAATAAATTGATTTTAGAAATTGCTATTAAAACCAGTATTCCAGAAATATATTTTCTGTGACTTTTAAACCATTTATTTTTAACTAGCAAGCTACGCCCGCTACGCAGGTCAATTTATCTTAACGAACTTTTAATCAAACAAAATATTGACCTATCATAATTCACTCTTATATTTTAACACAATAATAAGGCTACTGTAATTTGTGACTCGTGCCAATATACACGTCAGGACATGTCGCCATTATCATTATCTTTTTAGGTGTAAAAGTTTCGCTATGGTACTCCATTGTGAAATTTGGTAATTTTCGAAATTCAATATTTGAAAAACGGCATAATTATTAAATTTGAAATTTATATCAAGAAAAATACAATTTTTTAACTTTCAAACGAAGTTTGTGTAACAATTTTCTGACAAATACTTTTCTAGCTATTATTTTTTTAGTAAGTTCAAATGTTTGATTTTCCGAGATTAATCTGTGGCAACAATTAGCGAAAAACCCAGTCGTCAGCAACCCATAGCTTTTTATTAAAGTGGCTGTTCCAGCAGGGATTGTCACCATCACTTTTTTAATCTGTTCTGTAGTTCCAGAGATTCCATAGAAATTGTAATTTAGAAAGATTTTAGAACGCTTTTTGCTCATTTCCACTTTTAAATTTCGATTTTTTTTATTATTATTCTTAGAGAGGATTTACATCTTATAAGTGACTACAATGCCAAATTTGAAATTTCTAGCTCCTTCAGTATAAAAAAGTCGCAATTTTCGAAACTTTTTCGCTCCTGCACCCCATTGGGGTTAGTGGCACCGACATAAAATATAGCCTATGTTGGAGCAGGGGTTGTCACCGTCAATTTGCCTCCATCACTTTTGAAATCGGTTCTATATTTCTAGAGATTCCACAGAAATTATAATTTAGAATGTTTTTAGAACGCTTTTCGCTTATTTCACCCTTTTAAATTTCGAATTTTTAAAAAATTTGTTCTTCGAGAGCATTTACATGTAATAAGTAACTAAAATGCCAAATTTGAAATTTCTAGCTCCTTCAGTATAAAAAAAGTCGCAATTTTAGAACATTTTTCACTCCTGCACCCCCCCCCCCTGGTGTTAGTGGCACCAACATAAAATATAGCCTATGTTGGAGCAGGGATTGTCACCACCAATTTGCCACCATCACTTTTGAAATCGGTTCTGTAATTCCAGAGATTTTGTAGAAATTGCAATTTAGAATGTTTTTAGAACGCTTTTCGCTCGTTTCACCCTTTTAAATTTCGATTTTTTTAAAAAATTTGTTCTTAGAGAGCATTTACATCTTATAAGTAACCACAATGACAAATTTCAAATTTCCAGCTCCTTCAGTATAAAAAAAAGTCTCAATTTTAGAACGTTTTTCGCTCCTGCACGCCCCTGGGGTTAGTGGCACCGACATAAAATATAGCCTATGTTGGAGCAGGGGTTTTCACCATCAATTTGCTACCATCTTTTTAGAAATTAGTTCTATAGTTCCAGAGATTCCACAGAAATTGTAATTTAGAATGTTTTTAGAACGCTTTTCGCTCATTTCACCCTTTTAAATTTCATTTTTTTAAAAATATTTGTTCTTAGAGAGCATTTACATCTTATAAGTAGGTACAATGCCAAATTTCAAATTTCTAGCTCCTTCAGTATACAAAAAATCGCAATTTTAGAACGTTTTTTGTTCCTGCACCCTCTAGGGTTAGTGGCATCGACATAAAATATAGCCTATGTTGGAGCAGGGGTTGTCACTATCAATTTGCCACCATCACTTTTTAAATCGGTTCGGTAGTTCCAGAGATTACCCCCTATAAACAAACAAACAAACAAACAAACAAACAATCTTTACTCCTTTATAATATTAATATAGATAAAAGTTGCTTAGTTATTTTTTTATTGCATTGATTATTTTCTGTAAATGCTTAAAGAATTAAATTAATTATTTTTAAACCGAATACCCTTCAGTGTTTTTTTTTTTTTTTGTAATATAATATGAAAAATTTACTAAAATATTTTATAAAAAGAAAGAAATGTCCATATATCTAGATTTATGTACTTCATAGCGAGAAAGTAAATGGGAAAGAGAGTAAAAAGAAAAATAATTAAAAATAAGAAGATTTTAAAATGAAATTAAAAAATGGTACTTTTAAATTGCTTTTTTGTTATCCGTTTCATTAATGCGTATTATTTCGCGTATTTCCATCTGATAAATGATATAAAATAAAAATAAATTGTTAAATAACTCAGATTCTAATATTTTTTTTAATAAAAAAATCATGAATATTTCCCTTTTTTTCTGAAAAATAATTGCATTGTGAATTTTTAAAGCCAAAAGTCATTTTAATAAATAAACAAATGATAAAGTTCACATTTTAAAATAAACGATTGTTTTTCTGTTGTGAATTTATATAAATGCATTAAATATTTAATATTACTATGTATTAAATATTAAATAAATACCCATTAAATATTTAACAAAAAATACATTGAATTAACAAGAATTAATGGGATCGATATAATAGTCTGCAAATATTATTACATTTTTGTGTAGTTTAAAATAGAAAGCAGTTGATAGTATTATATAATCAATCACTTTGAAGTTTTACTGACGCACGTACAGACATTAATGACTTTCAATATCTAAAGTCAAAAACAATATATTGAAATTAAAGAAAAATTCATTAAAAATATTTATTTTAAACTGTAAATGAATTATCCTTTTAGTAAATTCGAATATTTCTAAGTGTTAAATTATATAATAGAGTAAAAAACAGAAGTGTTAGTTTTTATTAATTTATAAATTTGAAAATTTGTCTTTAGGGTTTTTTGAATACGTTTCACTAAAATTACGTTAGTACGTTTTAAACTATCGTTCTAACGACGTTCGTGAGACTTCTAAATTACTTTTTAAACATATGTCATCAGTTTAAGGATGTTCAATATCTAAAATGAAACGTCATCGAAATGTAAGAATGCTTCAGTAAAAATAGCTCTAAGAAGCTTTAGATTATTTATCATACTACTAATTTCTATACTTCCTTAATATAGCGGCCACCGAGAGGAATTGCCTAGTAGCCAAGATGAATTTCCACGTTAGGTTTTAATTTTTTGCCAAACGTTTAAATTAACGGTTACATTATTTATGCATACATAATGTACATAAATAATTCATACATAATATATATATTTTGTGTGTAAGTAAGCAAGGATTATTTTGTGGATTATTTTTGTGTTATGTATTTTTTATTACTCTATTGCGCAATCGTCCACGCTTCACAAAGTTGGTGAAATTTGCAAATGCAGCCATGACGTAATTGCAGTAGTAATTTAAATTGTTCCTAAGATTAAAATAAAAAAAATATTTAAACTGTTGCATAATTTACGCTATTATATAATATGTTAGTTAAAGAATTCAAAATGAATAAAAAGTTTTATTCACCAGCTATTTAAACAACAAATTTTATTCAACAATAAAAAGGATACCAGTAGTGAAATAATTAAAATAGCTGGATAACTTTAACAACAACAAAAGAAAAATTACAATAACGAGAAAAACAAAAGAGGGAGAAAACACTTTCCCAACTTCATTCAATTAAAATATATTCTTCAAATTATTTTTTAATGCGTTTAAAGGTGGCAGTACCCTGCACTTTACCGAAACGTTTACATTAAAAACACAATTTACTTAATAAGGATTTTAACTATAATGCGATTCCGTGAACATAAACGACTCTCTCTTTTGAAGCACAAAATACTTATACTTCTTCTTACCGAATACTGCAAATAAGTGGAAAACTAGCTCTCAAAACTCTATTGATATATTCACTTGAAACTCCCAGTATCGAAGACATACACGAGCAGCTTGATTAATTCGCCTTATAAGTTTGGCAAGACAAGCCTCTAAAAAAAACCTCACTATTAAACTTACCGAAAAAACATAATCAATTATGATAAGCCTAAGAAAATATAAGTAACAGCTTAAATTCCCGAGTTCTTTCAAAAAGTGTGAAATTTAAAGAAAAACAATAAGATTCAAATTCATGCACAGTTCTTAGCATCGCAAAATAATATGATCGCATGTAAAACCTAGTCTATCGCTAGAATATCCTCACCATGAGTAACGTGGCTGTACTGCTACAATGTGATGTCCGTATGCTTTATTCGAAAGTCCATATAGAAACAAGTTAATTGAATGTCATGAAAATAGCTAGTTTAGATATAATGGCTCTTACGAAAACAATACTTTACAATTTGAAAGGTATTTACCCAAAAAACTTGCAAATAAGTATGATGTCCGGACTATATGTTGTCCGTAATATATGTTGTCTATCGCTAGAATATCCTTACTGTGAGTTACGTGGTTGCACTGCTACAATGTGATGTTTGTATGCTTTATTCGAAAGTTCCTATAGATACAAGTTAATTTACTGTCATGAAAAATTCTAGTTTTGACATAATGGCCTTTATGAAAACAATATTTTACATTTTGAAAGGTGTTTACGGAAAAAACTTTCAAATGAGTATGATGTCCGAAATATACTGTTGACGTAATATATGTTGTCTGGAATATATGTTGTCCCAAAATATTGTAAACGATTTCAATTTCAAAAGAATTTCTAGAAACGGTATATTTACCTTACAATATACATTGTTAAACCTTTGTTCTTGATAGAACTAATCTTTGGTGTTGCACTAGCTGAAACCGTAAGATGGGACAGTCTTTTACCGCTATTTGCTGTTTTATATGAAACATAACCTTTCTAAACGATCAACCTAGGGGGCTAAAGGTAATCAAATATAAAATTCTCTTCAAAGTGGAATACGACGCCACTATAGGTATCCAAGCCTGATACGGGATTCAAACCTGATATATACTGATTTGTAGTTAGGGTTTAACCACTATACAAGCAGCCCAGTGATTGCGTTCTATAAAATCGCACATTAAGAGTGCATGAATTTACTTCTTTTGATTATCTTTTACATATTGTCATAGGATGGTGAAAAGTTATACCATTGTTGAAGATTAGCCATTGCTTTTCGTCCACTATTCAATAGTTCAATCGTGAACAGAAAAGTATTAGAGTATATAAATGTTGTAAGTATCAAGAAATAATTGCTTAAATTGTGTATATTGGATCTTGGCTCCTGGATCTTTAAAAAATATTACATAAAATACTCATACTTCAAGAGCATAAATTAAAGCATGTGTTAAAATGGTTATATTTATATGAGCAAAGCTTTAAATCGTGAGAAATTCAGAAAATAACGGTGAATAAGGTTCATCAATGTAATATATTTATAGCATTGAAGGAATTTACTTATATATCTGATCGTTTTATTTAAAAAGTGCTTTTATAAAGATATAAATATAAATTCAAATTGATCATTTTGTTTTGAACTAATTAATTTTTTTTTTAAATGTATATCAGATTTTAAAAGCATATGTAAAAAAAAAATGCTTTTTTAATTAAATGCTAGTTGTTACTTGTAGTTTTGTTCGTGAAAAATCGGAAAAAAAATCGAATAATACTATACTTAAAAGTCAGCAACAAATTGTCCACCTCCAGCATTACAAAATGGTGCATCGGTTAGGGAAAATTATTACAGCAGTAAGCAATCTCGGTATTTATCGGTGGGATGCCCAATAAGTGGACAAATTCCTAGTATTTAAATTTGATTAAATATAAATTGATTAAAAATTTTTGAAAACAAATCTCTTCGGGATATTCTTGTGAATTCTATTGAGTATCTTTGAGACAAAATTCGTAACAACGAGCTTTTTTGTCACAATGTAAGACAGTATATAGGCAAACTGCCTATAAAAATAAATTTATTGTTAAACAATTAAACCAATACTAATGGCTGTATAGTGCTTATGCTAGTGAATTTAAAACAACACAAGCGGAATTCCAAAAAAAAACCCCAATTTTTCAATAATATCAATAATTGTGAACTTGTAAACTTTCATCTAATTATTTATATACACAAATTGAAATCTCTTCACACGGATATATAAACAAAGTCCCATAAATTAATAATATATACGAAAATGTATGTTACAGTATTTAAACTAATTAATTATTTATTTTTGAAGTTAATTCCCTTTGGTCTTTTTCTAATTTTTATGCATAGAGTTTGATATGAAACTTATATGTTAGTTTACATTGAACTAATACCATAAATGGCAAAAAAAATTAGCTTTATTATCTGAATGACAGTAGATTCGCGTTATGCTAAAGATTAAGTTTATCATCTAAATATAAACGAAAATATTTTATAAGATACTAAAGAACGGAACAGTTTAGAAGATAGGGAAATAAAAATAAACACAGAAAAAATATTTATTCTCAAGCATAGGCAAAATCTTAATCTTACTTTAAACATATTAAGAAAAATATGTAAATATTTTCAAAGCATTTCGAAGATGTTTAAAAAGTGAATCAGCCACAAATTTAAGAGTTTAGAATATTTAAGAAAAATTCTTTTAAACCATTACATAAAACCATTTTCCTTCCTTCGTTGCATAAACAATAGCTTTTAAAAGATATTAAAATGTAAACAAGATAGAAAAATTTTAATAGAAATGAAAGTTTTTTAGCATTTTCAGCGCAATTTTTAATTTAAAAAACACAATCTTTAAGCAAAATAAATACAGTATATCACGCATATAATAACACTTTTCAACAGAGTATTGTTAAGAAATCACATTTTTCATACAATGAAAAAAGGCAATTAAATAAACAGTAATGAAAAATAACACAGTTTTCTACAATTTCTATTCCAACTGCATAATATGGTGCGTGCACGAATTCTTTTATGCAGTCCTGCATGCGATCTATAGAATTCATACACATCACATAATACACCAAACCGTAGTTACGCTTAAAAATGCATACCTAGCTGAAAATGCACTTCGAGCAATTATCGATCATAGTCAGTCCCGTAACCAATTTTTTGGGTCTATATATAAACGAACTGTAATAGAGTAAAATCATTAAAATACACTGTAAATGATTTTTCTCCGTACACCATTATGTAACAGAATTCTTTTGTGTGACCCTGTAAATGAATGATACATTCTATGCACATCTTGGTCTAGATTAAGCGCTGTGTAGTGCATCTCAGTGATATGTAGCAATTTCAGTATGTTAAAAACAGGGTAACATCATTAAAATACGCCGCAAACTATTTTTCGCTATAGACCGTCATGTAACTGAATTATTTTCCGTGTCTCAATAAAAAAAAATAAATGCTACACACTTAATTTTCAATACCAAACATGCCATAGTAAATCCCAATAACATATAACAATTGCACGACAACCCGAATATATTTATCTGAGTTAGAGCACAGATATTTTTACAGACAGACAGATAAACTCTGAATTCATAAACACTTTTGTATTATGTTGGAAAGTGTTAAAAATAGATTATGTAATTATTAGAGTCTCTAAAATTATTCAAATAAATCAAATCAAAATAAGTAAACCATTATTATAACTTTAATAGAAACTCATAAAATCTTTAACTATTATCTTTGCACACCATATTTTACGGAAAACATGTCTTAGTGCTGTCCACAAATTTATATCAATTTCATTATGTTTGAAATCGTTTAACATCATTCAAATGTACCGGAAACAATTTTTTCATATATACGTTAATGTAACGTCATTCTTTTGAGTTTCTGTGTAAACAAAATATAAATGTTGAACACGTCATTTTAAATAGAAAACTTTTTTATAGTAAACCTAAATAAGATCTACAAATTACACGGTAATCCGGGTATATTTATATTAGATTACCGACAGATAGAAGGCATACAAACTAAAGTTATAAACACTTTTCAACTATGTTAGAAAATGTTAAAAAGGAAATACATTATAGGGTAAATGTACCAATAGTCGTTCACTTAACTGCTTTTATGTATATAAATCTTAACATAGAATTTTTAAGAAACGACACACTAATTTTAACAGTGATAGTGATGTATGTTAAAACATACGTTTCTTATTATGTTTCAGCAATTATTTTAAAAAACATGATAATAGTTTTTTTTTAGACAAAGTTAAGTTCAAAACGGGCAAGTTCTCCAATAGTCGGCCACCTTAAATCTAATGTTCGGCCATCACTGAACCAATTATCAGCCACTTCAGAATTTTGCTTTACCTGAAAAACGACTCTAAGAAATTTGACTAAATTTTGCATTCTACCATTTCCGGTTATGAGAAGATGATTGAGCTATCTCACATGTTCGAGTTCAATTAGTGGGTTATTTAGGGTCACTGCGGTAAAACTGATTTTATTTTATCTGATAAATGGCTTTAACGATTTTGACTAAGTTTTGTATCCTACAATTTTTGGATAGAAGAAGACCATTGGACTGGGTCGCATGTTCGAGAAAATTTCATTAGTGGGTCATTTGCGGCTCCAATGCGTGTAGCCTCAATGGTTGCAAATCAAACTTGCTCTAGTTTGAAACATGTATATATTCATTTCTGAAAACATGCACACACTCAAGAATAAAACATCACGTGCTAATATTTGAGTGTGTCCATGTTTCAAAAATGAGTATGAACTGACTTCTATAGGCTCATTTTTGAGTATTTCAATGTTTAAAAAATGAGTTTGAACTGATTATGGGTCAAATAAATTTTATCTAAAAAACGGCTCTAACGATTTTGACTAAATTTTCTATCCTACCGTTTTGGGGTACGAAAAAACCATTGGGCTGGGTCACAAGTTTGAGAAAATTCGATTAGTGGGTCATTTTGGGGTCACTATGGGTCAAGCTAATTTTATCTAAAAACGACTAAAACGATTTTGGCTAAATTTTGTATCCTACCAATTTGGTGTACGAAAAGACTATTGGGCTGGGTCACATGTTAAGGATCACATGTTAAGGTCCAAGGTAATTTTATCTTATCTAATAAATGTCTTTAACGATTTTGACTAAGTTTTGTGTCCTACCTTTTTGGGATACAAGAAGACCATTTGGCTGTGTCACATGTTAGAGAAAATTCGATTAGTGTGTCATTTGGAGGTCCCTATGGGAAAGGTAATTTTATTTTATCTAATAAATGGCTTTAACGATTTTGACTAAGTTTTGTGTCTTACCTTTTTTCAGATACAAGAAGACCATTTGTAAGGGTCACATGTTAGAGAAAATTCGATTAGTGGGTCATTTGGAGGTCCCTATGGGTCAAGCTAATTTGATCTAAAAAATGGTTCTAGCGATTTTGACTAAATTTTGTATCCCACCTTTTTTTGGTACAAGAAGACCATTTGGCTGGGTCACATGTTTGAGAAAATTCAATTAGTGGGTCATTTTGGGGTCACTATGGGTGAATGCATTTCATTGTGAATGAATGTTGAGACAGTTGCTGAACAGTTGACAGTTAACGAAGTTGCAATGTTAACAATATTTCGCCAACTTCGCTAAACTTGGTGAAGATTTTGCGACATTGGCGATATTTAACAGAAAAATCGACTTTCAAGATTACTAATGCCGAAGCACATGCTTACCGTCAAATGAAATAATGTGTCAAGTTTCCGAATTTGGCAAAATTATGGCGACATTTGGCGAACAGAATGTTTTTCAGAATCTGATTCAATCAATCTGAGTCCATAGAACATTCTAAAGAACAGAATTTAACCAATCAGTGTATCTAGAACTGATTGTTATATGTTGTACAGAGAATATATTGTTGTATCGTGTTGAACACAAAGATAATTTTAACGAGCATTGCTCGGTCTTCCCAGATGGTTCTAAATAACTTAAAGTAGAACTTTTTAAAAACAGGAAAATATTTTTAACAGTGCCATGTGTAAATGCATACTTTTGGAAACTCTTCTGGGAAGCTCAAGTTATTTCTCCTGAGTGTTATTTTTCAAAGTAACGTCAATTAAAATCATCAATCATATATTTTTTTGTATTATCTCATAAATGATTACTTTATGAGTGTTAAACTACGCAAAATTAATAACAAAATACCTCTTTACATTTCAACCAAATTAATTTTCTGTGTAATGAAAATCTCAATGTAGCAGTTCAATTAAAAGTGTCACATGCAGAAAGCTTCAACATTTTATTTTATTTTATTATTTAAGTCTAAATGAGGCTGCGAAAAGGGTTTTAAATCCCAGTAGTTACCCTCTTATTAATAGAGCGGCTAACTATTGGATAAAACAATCAGGTAACAAGGTTTTCTTTTATCAAAACCAACGGCTTTGCACGCGTGGTTGAAATATGTCAAGTGGTATTTGTGTACCATTTAACGTTAGGAGAAATTATACTTTTACAAATAATTTAAATATTACTAAATTAAGTCACAATTTGAATAAACGTAATTTTTGTACCGCATTAGGTGAATGTGAGACCTTGCAATAATAATAAAATCGTCATAGCAACGCATATGAATCCGCATCCTTCCAAGAAAACAGATGCAAAGCAGTCTATTTGGAAACTCTGTTTAAAAGCTATGGTTTAGTGGAAGAATTTTTAAAATCAGTTCAGTAGTTTCAGAATTTATTTTCTATAAAAATCAAACGTTTCTTTTTACAATATCAATGTAATTTTAAGCACCATAAAAATCAAAACACCGAGAAATAATAAGTGGGAGAACATTACTTTACTACATTTAATTGTCATTTGTGTACGGCTACAGGCTGAATATGAAATACTTCTTTTACTTATTGGAAATCATGTTTCTTTATTACTATCATTTGAATTAATTATAATGTTTGCTCGTACATATGTTTATCCCACTGCTCAGAAAAGTTGTTCCTAACATTGTATAAAAATATATTTAATTTTACTTTTCTTTTAAATAAAAAAAATAATTAAAAATACAAATATTGTTCTTGTGCATCTATGTCTTAGTTATTTCTATGCCAAATTTAAAGTTTCTAGAGTGACATTTTTTGAGAAATCATAGTAAAAATATAACTGTAGAACGTTTTTTTCCCATTTCATTTATTTGATAATCTTTAAAATAGAGGCATCTTTAGGAGCATCACGTCCCATAGAAACTTGCATGTCGAATTTAAAATTTCTAGCCTCGACAGTGTTGGAGTAAAATCATAATTATAGAGCGCTTTCCAATAGTTTCTTTCTTTTAAGGTATCTGCCTACGTACGGAGCACTTTTTTTAAAAAAAGGACAGTTTTGAATAAATATAATTATTTTTAGTTCAATTGTAATACAGAATGATAAAAAAACATAAAATCCTAGCAATATCTTTTTAATATTTTAAAAAAATGGGGGTTTTTGCCATTTTTTTAGCAAAATTTCATGTTTCTGCCAGACAGCGTACACTCAATTCAAATAAATATATTTCAATTTCCTTTATGCTGCATACTTCTATGACACTTATCTGTGCACTGAACTAGGAGTTTTACAATATCTTCAAAAATAACCGAAAATTTTTAAAATATGTAAAAAAGTACATTTTTTTAGTAAAAATTACCATTTTTTCACATTCGAGTACCTATAAAATAATTAAATTATCACATATAGCTTAGATCCTTGTTCAGAGCATAGTGAGTGATATGGAAAGCATTCTTACAAAATTTCACTGAAATATCTAAAAACTTTTTATGTAATGAATTTTATCGCACATGGAAATAACGAAAAAACTGATTTTCCAGAAATCGCATTTAAAGATTTCTTTTTAGGCAAAAAACTACAATATTTAATTGTTAAAATTGCCATAACTCCTCTTCTAATAATCGTAGGAATAAAATTAAAACAGATTTAGAATCGTAAAAGATTGCTCTTTCAAATAAAACAATAAAAAAATTTCGAAAATTTTCACCAAAACAGCCAATTTGATGTAGGCAGATACCTTAAATATCAAATACTTTGATGAACGTTCTTAATGAGCATTTATGTCTTAAGAGCCATCACCATAAGGGGTTTCTTGCTCTTAGTCTTTACAGATTCAAATTAAACGGGATTTTAGAACATTTTTCATTTTATCAGGTCATTTGTACAGAGATAAAATATAGCCTATTTTGAAGTGAAGAACGGCATCATTTTTATCCCAGGACAAGATTTGAAATCGTTTCTGTCGTACAAAAGAAATCGTTATTTTAAACCCTATTCTATTCATTTCACTCTTTTAAATTTTGAATATGTTAGAATATGATCTGCCGGCGCACATACATATTTACATCTTAAAAGTAAAAGCCATGTTGTTAAAATACAAAATTTCATGTATTTAGCAATCACCCTATCAACTGCAAACAAATCATAATCATAAATCATCATATGTTTTACGTTCCGGAGTGACAGTGTTATTCTGAAAGAAATTTTTGATTAGGTTTATTGTGAAGAAAATAATTTGGATTTTAGAACTTTTCTATTCATTTCCCCATTTTAAATTTCGATTTTTTTAAAGAAATAGCTACTGTGTGCGAGCATTTGCGACTTAATAGTAACCAAGGTGTCGAATATCAATTTTCTATCCCTATTAATTCTAAATAAATCATAATTTAGAATCATAAACAAAAATTACTGACAATTTCAATGTTTCAAATTTCGAATTTTATAGAAACAGTTCTTTGTGAGAGTTAACATATTAAAAGAAACCACCATGCAAAATTTGAAGTTTCAAACCCAATCATAGAAATTGAAATTTTAGAAAATTTTTAGTTCCTTTTAAATTTCGAATTTTTTAAAAACTGTTCGGGTACGATCAGGCCACTTACATATTAAAAAGCTTATCTCTGTATAATTTCCAGTTTCTATTCTAAAATTTACAAAAAAAAACTCCAATAATTCAGAACATTTTCCTCTCATTTCAGCATTCTAAATTTCCAATTTTTTAGAAACATTTCTTAGCCGGTCATTTATGTCTTAAAATTAACCACCATGCCAAATTTTAAATTTCCAGCACCAAACCTATCACAGATTTCGAAACTTTAGAACGTTTGTTTGGTCTTGTACCCTTCGAAATTTCGTTTTTTTTGAAGAAACTATTTTGTACCAGCGTTTACATATTAAGAATGACAGAATTAGCAAATTTTAAATTTCTATTCCCTAGTAATTCCATATAAATAATAATTTAGAATGTTTTTAAAATGTTCACAGCTTTTTTTCATTTTTTAAAATTCCCCCTTTTTTTAATAGTCCTGATCCAGAATTTACGTCTTAAAAGTAACAAACATGTTAAATTTAAAGTTTATATTCCTAACAATTCTACACACCTTGTACTTTAAAACTTTCCCACTCATTTCACACTTTTAAATTTCGAAATTATTAGAAAACAACAACAATGCCAAATTTCAAGTTACTAGCTTCTTGAATATCACAAAAAAGGCAAACTTAGAATTTTTTTGCTCATCCATCTACTTGAGAAAAGTGGCTCTGACGTAAAATATAGTCTATGTCGGAGCAAAGACTGCCACCTTTATTTTTTAAATTCGTTCAGTAGTTCCAGTAGTTTCCCCTACAAACAATCATACAAGCACGTAAAAAACGTTTCTTTTTCAAAATATTAGTATAGATGTAGAGATAAAGTTATATCTACTAAACAATAAAAAATAAACTAAAAAAAGTGCAATAAGTTATGTATTCAGTATTCAGCTCCTGGTGGCCGACGATTGAACGTGTAAGAATATGTAATACCCAATGATCGGCACCTGGTAGCCGACTAATGGACATGTAAGCAAAATTAAAACTCAATTGTTGGCCCCATTAAAATTAATTAAAACCAACAAATTTATTTACTTTTTATACTCAAAACCATTAGTTTATTTACCCTGCTACTGTTCGAGCCTTATACTTTTAGAAAAAAAAAATTAATTAATTAATACTTGCATTTAAAAAAAATTGTCATCAGTTAACAAAAAAAAAATAGGAAAAATGGCGATTTGACCTCTGTCTTGAAAAAAAATGGCTGATTATAAATTCAATAACAACATCCACAATTCTTTGGTGATGGTTTATGACTTATGAAAGATGGCTGCATATAACCAAATTGTAATATTTTATTTAGAACAAAAAATAAGCTGTTTGTAAGGCGTTTGATCTCAATGTGGCCGACTATTGGTACATTTACCCTGTACAATTTTGCTTGCAAATTGAAAATTTGTGTCTTATTATTATCTATATTTTCATTAAATATGCATATTTATTTAGATATTGTTTTATATTAACTTTTATATTGATATTAATTGTAAGATACTTTTAAATTTGTATATTTTGATATCTGTATTCTCATATATTTTATCAAAATAATAAAAATAAAAGAACGGTTTTTTTCTAGAAGTAGAATTTCATGGTTTAGGTCACAGATATGTGGCGAAGTCATTTTATGAGAAAGGACAATAAATATTTATTTTTTCGAGCTTCTTGCATATTACGATTCATTTTTCTGCCATGAAATGTTTTATGGAACATTCATTCATCGTATTCTTCCGAGGTTATCGTATAAAATATATCATAAAACGTAAACTATATTTGACTAAATTTTCGCTCCCGTCCTTTTTATATAATTGAAGTATTTTACACAGTTTATTTATGAAATAAAATTATCTTCTATTTAAGAAAGTGCTGTAAGCTTTAAAGAGGAAATAATTTAATTGAGAAAAAGCTTATGTAATCGATACATTTTAATTGACACATTACATTTGTGAAAATAGTACTCTAATAAAATATACAAATAAAATAAAACAATCGCAACTAAATTATGTAATTCTTAATAGTCATAAGCAGATAATATATATATATATATATATATATATATATATATATATATATATTATTACGTATTTATTTGGATTAGAGGGATCTTTGAACTCTTGTTAACCATATGCGCCATTACTTTAATAAACAATTATATTCACACACAGGTATGTCTGTATTTTAAAGTATTGATATTTTACACTGTTATTGTATATGTTACAGTGAAATTATGAAAATAGTCAAAACACGAATTAACTAGGGAAAACGATTTTTTCCTGGCGCTCTAACTTAAAACGTGTTCTAACTGGAATAAATCAGTTAAAACACGTTTTAACTGTAGCTCTCTGTTAGAACGCGTTTTCCCTAGTTAATTCGGGTTTTGACTGATTTCGGGTTTTCTGTGTAACATATATCTGTTCACTTTAAATAAGAAAGAGTGACTATTCACTCCGGAGGAGTGGATATTCACTCTATCGCAGAGTCAAAATTTGCCCAACCTCTTTAGAGTGACTATTCACTCTAGGCAAAAGTGAAATTGTTCACTCTCTGAAAGAGTGAATACTCACTCCCGAGAAGTGAATATTCACTCTAAACAGGGGTGGATACTCACTCTTTCAGAAGAGTGACTATCCACTCTTGCAAAAAGAGTGGGTTTTTTCACCCTGATAGGAGTGAATAGTCACTCTTTCATAGGAGTGGCTATCCACTCTTTCATAGAAGTGACTATTCACTCTTGCAAAAGGAGTGGGTTTCTCACTCCTGACAGGAGTGAATAGCCACTCTTTCATAGGAGTGAATGTTCACTTTTTATGGAGTGAATTATTTTTTTTGTTTCTTTTATGGCATTTTAACAGAATCATATATTTTAGAGCATGCAATGAAAATAGACACAAGCATGGTAAAGATTGGAATAAAATAATTTATTAGCAATATTTATTTAATTCATAGTTTGTAACAGTAAATGAACTCTGAAGGAAAAAATCAATTAGAGTTACATAATGAATTAAATTAGATTACTGACAGAAATAAACTAAAATATTTTATTCCAAGCTTATCACAATCGTGTTTGCTTTTATTGCATGACTTATAAAGATATGATAGTTTTAAAATGCCCATAAGGGCAAGTAATTAACCAAAATCTTAATCAGTTAATATTATTTCATTCTTTTCAAATACCCATTAAGTTGTATTTAGTATTTTAATAATTTCTGTGAAGTATGTTATATGTTTTTTCATGTGTAATTCAAATTTTAAATCTTTAGATCTCTGTATTAATTGCTAAAGAATTTAAATCTAATCAAACATTATTGTTTACTGTATTTTAGTTTTTTTTTTTAAGTTTTATTAATAACTATTTAATATGGATATTCTATGACTAACAATGTGTGATTTCACTTTAATTTTTGTTTTAAATATAAACTCTTATCTTTTGACCGTACTTTTCAGTAAATTAGCGCTATTTTGCAAAGTCCTATTATTCTAAAATCATACATATTATTTCTGTTGTCAACATCCCTTTTTCTATGAATTTACAAAACACACAACAACAAATGAGGTATCCCCCTTCGAAAGGTTTTTGAAGCAGCTTCTGACATAGTACTGACTGTACTACACCGTAAACTGAAATGTCTGAAATTCAGACACTTAAGTGTCTGAAAGGGATGGTTAAAAAAAGAGGCACTTTAAAGTGTCTTAAAAATTTAAGTTACTTAAATGTGTCTGAATTTCAGACGCTTGAAACGCCTGAATCGCAGCCCTTTTTGTGTGTTTTTTGTGAGCAATAGGCAGCTATTTCTGACCACACTTTTTTTAAGCATTAAAAACAGTACATGTTTGACCACAGTGACTCCTGAATAAATGGGAAAATATTTGACCATAAAGCAGAGCTGGGGTTTGTTCCGGAAGCAGAACCTGATTAAAGCAGGGGTAAACTCTATCATGCCTCCCCTCCCCCGATTTGAGGGGGCCCCCAAATTTGGTATGCAATTTTTGTAAAGCTGATATTTTAAATCTCTTTCGATTTTGTACTGATTATAATCAATATTTTGAACTTTTAGAGTAGGATATGTTTAGAAAAAAAATATATTTATCTAAATGCAATAAAATCTTTCAACAGTGGACACCGCACCATTATAGAATTTGTCTGCTATTTGCAGAAAGCGGACTCTTTCGAATAACGTCCTGGGGTGTCCGCTTTTGAAAGGTTTTACTGTATTTAGATAAATATATTTTCGTTTTTAAACTTATCCTATTCTAAATGTTCAAAATATTGATTATAGTCTGCGCAACGTCGAAATAGATATAAAATATCAGCTTTACGAAAATTGCATACTAAATTTGAGAACCCCTAAATTCAGAGTGGCCATGGCTACGGCCCAGTTTGCCCGTTCTATAATCAAATCTCTTATGGAAGAAACCCAATTTTGCTTTATGGCCAAATTTGTATATGTATTCTAAAGCATGAAAGTGTTTAATTTTTTGTCATAGCATAGAAGATGTGCACTAAAACAATTCGAGGGACAGTGGCTACCATCCCCGCCCTCTTCACATACTATCGCAAAAAATTAAATTGATTACTGAGAATATAAAAAATATTTTTTTATATAATATTCTTTGTATTCAACTTCATTCTACGCTAAAAGTATGTACAACATTGATTATAACTTTTCTGGACCACCCGATTACACGAATGATGTCATTGAATACTGTTTTCGGCAACGACTTCATTCGCGGTGCACATTAAAATGGCCATAAAAAAATAAAAATAAAAATAAAAAAATAATTTTAGAATGAAAATTTAACACTGCAATATTAGATTAAAACTGTAATTTTGTTTTAGAATAACAATGCAACTTTTCATTAAAATTAGCTATTTATCCTTCAAAGGAGCATTTTTCAGATGGATAACTGTTAAATACTTCTGCTGAATTGTTTTAAAGGATCATCAAATTAAAGTTGATATAAATATTTTGTACAATAAAGTTCTTTTTTCAGTAGAAAGTACAACTTTCTTTCCTTTAAGTAAGTTTTGAATTGTTTTAAGACTTGAATAGAACAGTTCAATAATGAGAATAATAATAATAATAAAATAATAGCAACTATAGCTTTTTTTTCATACTCTGAATGTTTCATATTTTCATTTGAATATATAAAAACCAGGTTTATGTTATGGGAAACTTTATATATATATTATGTAAAAATATATAAAATTTACAAAAAAAACCCTATATTTTAGATCTTGTACAGCACAGTTAAACAGTCTAGAATTTAAAAAAAAAAAAAAGAAAAAAAAAAAAAGAGAGAGAGAGAGAGAAAGAAACAAAGAAAGAAAGAAAAATAATATAACCAGTAAATTTATATCGCGAATTTTATTACAACAAGGAAACTTAGAAAAATATTTGGACCACAAATATACAAAAATGTAAATAGGTAAAAGTTTAGCTTTTTATATTTTATATTTTTAACCTTTTTACTGAAAATAATTACAAAAATATATATTAAAATTTGTTTTCAATATCTCAATTTTGCAAAACCGAAAGCTAAAGTTTCGAGGAATAAATCAAAGTAAATAATGATTGATGGTGAGAAATACCACCATCTAGTTCTAAACTAGCACACACTATAAAAAAAAAGTATTTGGTTTTTTTTCTGCATATTAACAGAGTATTTGGTATCATTTTAATCAGTGAACAGTGAACAATACAAATTAATGATCCATTTTAGGATCAGCGCATGCAGATAGATAATTGTGGAACAAAGTGAACCACGGCAGTCAAGGAAATATTTGTTTTTCCGTTCCCACGAATGATTTAACTACACCTAATAAAAATGTCATGGAGAAAATTGTCAGAACAATAATATGACACATTTATTTATGAGAGCTTAAATAGGCACGAAGACCTCCCAAGTCAAAGCATCTTTACCTACCAGACACAGCACGGCGTCAAGAGGAATCGCTATTGTACCGACGGACCTATGAAACACTCAAGGGGAGTACCAAATTTCTCCCGCCTGCCAATGGTCATCTCTCTAAAATCAGAGGTATGGCCGAAACATGCAAATTTTCAAGAAGTTAAAACGTATAAGGTCTTAATTTTATGTGAAAAGGGAAAAATGGTTCCATCCCTTTTTTTTTTGCTCCACGAAAAGAATGTGATTTTTCTTGAGAGTTGAGATTCAAAAAAGATGGAAAAGTAGAAGGTTGACTGCTCTCTAACTAAAAACAAATTTTGAGTGTGTGTGCCAATAGATGGAAATGTATGCGCTAGGGAAAAGCGAAAACGCGTCAGCCATCACCTCCTGCTGTCAACGTTATCTAGTAATATAAGGTAACAAACAATCTTCCTTCACCATTGTTCCATTTTATTTAATTAAGCTATATTCTTTTAATAATACGAACTTACGTGTGTATGAAGATCCTACCCCGATCTAAACATAAAAAGGCTAATCAAATAAATACTTCTAGGGTATGGAACTCTGCCTTTCAAAATCGAATTTGTTAATTCAGTAAGATAAACTGTAATTCTCAGAAAATAAATGTTGAGAATACAGTTCTCAACTAGGATTGAATATGTTTTTTTTTTTTTTTTTTTTTTTTTTAAACATTTATGTTTGTTTTTAATTAAATGCTTATAATTATCTTGTAAATAAACTCAATTTTATATTCAATTAATTTTAGTCAGTTTTCCTTTTGTTTACTTAATTTATTGAATTAATATTAATTATTTTATTTTAGGAAATGTTTTCTTTAATATTACAATCTAGGTTTTAAAATAAGCCATTATTTATTTAATGTTACATAACTCTTTGCAGGTAACCTTTGATGATTGTAATTGGCTCAAAGAGGATCCGAACTTCAAAAATAATTCACAACGCAACTTTTTCTTTTCTATAATTAATTGATAATTTGTCTAATAAAATTCTCTAAGTATAAATTATCATATCAGATCCTTAGAGTCATAGGTGCAAAATAAATACTATACGTCTCGGATAATTTAAAATGCTCATATTAATCAATAAACAGCAATATAGTGGTAAATCCTATGCAGTCAGACTTAAATTCAAATAATTTAATTGATCACTCTGTAGCATTCCATCATAGGGTTTACAGAATTAGAAGTGGTACCGTTACCTCTTTCTAAATTATTTTAATATATTAATTTAATTTTAGAAATAGAACTTTAGGTTATTGTATTTTTTTTTAAATATAAAAATATATATGCAATATTAAGACTGCAAAAAAAATTTTTTTTTTGCTAACATAAATATTCTTAATTTTAAAATTTTTTTGAAAATTTTTTTTTCCTCTTTTCAACAACTAATAAAAAAAATTAAGCATTCATTGGGGAATCTTCATATACACTCTGTAACATGCATAAAATTGGCAATTCTTTTTGGGTACCTCACTAAATATATAATGATATATTAAATAATAATAAGTGTTATTGGATTGATTTGTATTAACAAAATAATTGAAAATATGACTTGTGTTACATATACTGCAACAGCAGCAAATATAAAATAAATACATAATAATGCTCAAATATTGAAATGATATATATTATATATACTTGTTTTCAACAACTGTTGTAAAATAATAATAATAATAATAATAACAATATATATATATATATAATTAATTTCTCGAACAGTGCATAACAATTCACCATTGGGTATCTTTTATTTTATGTTAAACAATTTTTTTTTGCTCTCTCTCTATTTTATGATTTTTGTACTTTAATTGGATGAATAAGCGTAAAAGTCAAAGAATTAGTAGAATAGATACTGGTGTCAAAACTAGACAACAATTACGCGAATTAAATAATCAAACTGTAGACACTAATATTATTTGTAATAATAAGAATAATAATAAGAAGAAAAAAAAGAAAGAGAAGAAAATTATAAATTCTGAAAAAGCTACTCCTAAAATTACTACAATGGACACCCCAAATGCAGATAGCCTAATTAATCTGATTCCATACTATGATGGAAAAAAGGAAGCAAATATTAACCATTTTTTCTTACAATTTGACAATCTCATCAATAAAACTTAATTGAATAATGATTCTAAATTAACTATATTAAAGGCGAAAATTGTAGGACCTGCTAAAGATAAATTGATGAGGGATCAAAATTTGTTCGTGGAACAGAACTTAGAAACCTTTAAAACAAAGTTAAAACAATTATTCGAACCCAAAACCACATTTCTAGAAGCGCAAAAGAAATTTTGCAATCTCAAATAAAAACCGGAACAAAACATGAACGAATTTATATTAGAATTTAATGCGGCAGCAGACCTTTATCTAAAAAAAGTGGGCAAGATATAGGAGCTAACAACAGCTCTACATTCATGGAAATGATCAAATTATCTCAGTTTTTGGAATCAATTCGTAGTGATTTAAGTCTGGAAGTAAGAAAAAACTCTCCGCCGGACTTCAAAACAGCGTGCAACATAGCTTTAAAATTAGAGGAGGCTTATTCACATGTCAATTTAAAGGACATCAACAACATTTCCAAAACTAAAGATTCTGATTTGTTAAATGAACTGCTCAAACTCAATGTAGAAAGTGCAGAGAATATAAAATTATTAACCGCGGAATTAAATAACATAAAATTAAAGGTAAATGCCACTAACAATGATACAACTAGGTTTTGCACGTACTGTAAATCCACATCCCATACGAACCCACATTGTTGGTTTTACAAGGGCAACGAACAAAACAGCAGTAATTACGTGGACGAAAATAAAAAAATTCCTGAGAATATTCAAATCGAAAAACCAAATTTTTATCAAGGGGGAAACCAACAAGCTCAGGGAAACTTTCAGCAAACCCCAAATTACACGCACCAAAACTTCAACCCTATGCAATATTCTGCTCCTCAGTACATGTACTATGCACCACCCCCACCCCACCAACAATTTATGCCGATATCATATCCCAGTTTCGGAAATTATGGAGGCAATTTCAACGAACAGAGATCATATGACCAGCGAAGAAATTATAGAGGGCATAGAGGGGGCTACAAGCAAAATAATTATAAAAAACATGATTATACAAAAAAATAATTCACAGCAGACATTTGAAAACAATAAACAAGATAAAGATCATGATCAGAATTCTAGTAACAATAAGGTAAACTAAAGTCGGGACTTACATTCTCAAATACAAGGCACCCGCGTAAGTCTCACTGCGGGTCTAAAAAAAATAACAAAATTATTGCTAGTGTCAAAAGTAATGACAATTCTCAACTTCCGATTATTACTTTTGAAATTAATGGTGTTAAGATTAATGCTTTGACAGACAGTGGGGCGGCAGTAACTTTGGCATCACCTATATTGTTCGAACAATTAAAGAATGCACACGTAAAATATAAAAATCTCTGTAACCAGGTAAAAATTCAAACATTAACAAATTCGACAATCTCTTTTAAGCAATGCATTAAATTAACTTTCAAATTGGAAAACGTTTTTGTATCGGGGTGCATTCTATGTTACAACTCAAGATTTTGGTCGGAACTACAATATGCTATTGGGATTCGATTTCCTCAAAACAAACAATATTATCCTAGATTTTGAAGATAAAACCATGAAATTAAAAAACAAAAACATTGCACTTCAATTTCTAGAAAATGAACCTCAAAGTCTGATAAGTAACTTAACTGCTAACTCTAATGAGAATCAAAATAAAAAAACAATACGCAAAAAGAAAAAAAGACGCATCTCGCACAAAAATTTTGTTACAGCAAAACTAACACAGACAACGGAGTTACTACCAGGCGAAAAAAAAAATTGTTGCATTACTATTAGATCCAGATAAATTCGCGACTACAAATACAATACACTTGGAACCGATTAAACATAATATGAAAATTCATTATAAAACATCAATTAATGAAATTGCCAAGAATAATAAAATTCATATAATAATCACTAACAAATCACAACAAAAATTAATCTTAACAAAGGGAATGAACATTGGCAAAATTTATAAACATTTTGAAATAAAATCAGTTGACATTGAGGGTCAGGAAGTAACGAAGCAGGTAGTGCACATTAATAATCTGAATTTAGAGCAAGTTCGTGAACGGAGAAAAGCAGAACTTAGATCAGACGACTTTAATTTACAACATTTAGACTCGGACACAGCAGAAAAATTAAAAAAAAATACTTCTAAATAATGCACATGCCTTTTCTAAGAATTACGATACACTCGGACAATCTTTATTAGTCGTCCCAAGATTTAATTTAATACATAATTATCCTCTGCAGACTAAACCATACAAAACTGCATACAATGTTAAAGAGTATGCTAAAAAAGAAATTGAAAAACTTTTGAGAGCAAATATCATTCGTAAATCCAACTCTGATTACGCTTTCCCTGTTATTTTCGTTAAAAAAAATCTTTGCAGAAAAACGAACAGGCTAATGAAGTTAAATATCGTATGGCGGTCGATTATAGACTTTTAAATGAAATACTTCAAAATTATGCGTACCCCATACCCGAAATTAAAGAGATTCTGCGGAGAATGAGTGGAAAAAAATATTATACAGTACTGGATCTACACAGTGCGTTTTTCCAAATAAATTTACGTGAAGAAGACACAGAAAAATTAGCTTTCATAACGGATGATGGTAAATTCTCCTTTTTAAAATTGCCTTTCGGAACGCGCCTCAGTACTGCGGTGTTTGCAGAATTAATTGATAAAGTGTTGGGCCACTTTAATGAAGATCAAGTCGCTTATTTTATTGACGATGAGATCCTAGCAGCCGACTCACTCGAAGAAATGTTAGATCTGTTAGACAAAGTCCTTAAAGCTTTTATTGAAAATGATTTAACTATTGAGCCTACTAAAATACAAGTCTGTATGTCAGAAATCGAATTTCTCGGTTTCACCCTAAACAGCGAAGGATACTCTCCTTCAAAAAGAAACATAGATAAAATTCAAAATTTAGTTAAACCTAAAAATAAGAAGGGAGTTAAATCTCTACTTGGTCTTTCGAATTATTTTAGATCGCTTATTAAAGACTATTCTAAAATAGTTGACCCATTAATTAATCTTACTAAAGACAAAGTGAAATTTAAATGGTCTGACATAGAAGAAAATGCTTTCAAAGAAATCCAAGCAGCGATAGTTAAAAATCCCACATTAAAACCCCCGGATTTCTCAAAAGATTTCATTTTAATCACAGACGCTTCTAAAACAGCTATTTCTGGTATTTTAGCACAAGAATACGACGGAGAACAGCTGCCAATTGAACATTTTGGGCGAAAATTAAGGGATCCCGAAAAGAACTACCCCAGTTTCAAACTCGAACTACTGGCGGTTCATGAAGCGGTGATGTATTTCAAGCATATTCTCGCAGGGAGAAAATTTAATATTGTTATGAATTTTGTATATATCTGTAAATATTCCATTTGTTTAAATTTTTTTTATTATTGTGAAAATTGCAGTATTATTAATGTATTTCCTATTGAGCATCATGTAACTCAATGCTAAAGGCCTCAGATGCTTTGCAAGAAAAACAACCTTACACCGTCATCTTTATTAGAAGTCTATGGAAAAATCGCCAAGGAATGGGTTTATCGCCAAGTTGGCGATGGTTTTGGCGACTTATTTTTGTCGCCAAATTTGGCGATATATCGCCAAATGTCGCCAAGTTGGCGACGGATTTGGCAACTTTTTGTGCAACCCCCCCCCCTTATACCTGTACATTGGGATCCTTTCTCGCTTAGGTTCTCTATCGAAAGTTAAAGCACTTTCTGGTAATTTCTAGCATCTGAAGGCTCTGGAATAAACTGGAAAGATCTCTGAAACCTATATAAGGACCTCCATCAGTTCAGTTCAGTTAGTTGTCTGTCAACTGCGAGTGAATTCATACGAGAGGCTTTGCATTGAGAACTGTGTTTCTCGGATCGATTTTGTCGTTGATACGTCGTATTGAACGCATTGTTTCTGTGTGAAATTTTGCTTAGCTTTTATTGGATTTGAAGATTACTGAATATCTTGTAATTTTCAGAAGATATTTGTGATCGTATTGCACTGTTTATAGTGAATAAAGCCTTTTTATTGTTCTTATATATTGGCATCAGTCCTTTCGAACCCCGAGCTCAGAACATTTTGTGTCAGGAGTGGGGTTGAATGCCGATTACCAGAGCAATGGAAGCGCAACTGACTAAATTATTGGAGAAATTAGGAGAGATGGATGAGAAAATGACTGCGAATCAGGCTGAAATGAAGAAGGATATGTCAGCGATGGATGAGAAAATGACTGCAAATTTTGGCGAGATGGATGAGAAAATGACTGCCAACCTTGGCGACTTAAAAGATGAAATGAAGAAGGATATGTCAACCAAGCTTGGAGAGTTGAAAGACTTAATAGAGGATAAAATAACATCTTTAAATGACAGAATTGACGGCGTGGAAAACAAAATTGAAGGAAGATTTCAACAAATAGATGGAAAAGTAGAAGAAATTCAAAGGACAGCCAATACCGTAGAAGAAAGAGTAGAAGAAAAAGTTCAAAAGATCGCCGAGACCGTTGAAGAAAGAGTAGAAGAAAAAGTTCAAAAGATCGCCAAGACCGTCGAAGAAAGGATTGAGAGTGTAGAAAAGGAGTTGGAAAATGTGAAGAAACAAAAGATAACTGCCGAAAACTATCCCGAAGATGTCAAGTATCAAGCTATGCTTCCTCGGGCCTCTATTAAACTCTCGACCTATGACGGAAAATCCTCATGGCCAGTTTTTAAGACACAATTTGGGATCGTAGCGGACGCCAATGGATGGGATTCCCAGACAAAAGCTTGCCAGTTAGCTGCTTCTCTACGAGCTGATGCTGCCGACGTCTTACAGACTTTGCCTGCAAATGAACCACTGGATTTTGAAACGCTCGTCAGTGCCTTAGAATTGCGCTTTGGCGAGAAATGCATGAAGGAATATAGCAGACTCCAGCTCAAATCTCGACAGCAGAAATCCACTGAATCCCTGCAAGATCTTGCTACGGATGTCGAGAGACTTTCTCATCTTGCTTATCCTGACTGTCCGACTGAAATTAGAGAAATCTTAGCTCTACAGTATTTTATCGATGGTGTGCGTGACTCTGAGATCCAGAAACAACTCCGGATTGCAGATCTCAATGACTTAAAAGGGGCTTTAGTTTATGCCCTAAAATTCGAGGCAGCCCAGCAAGCTACAAGGAAAGATCGGCACTTTGTGCGAGTAGCCAACATGCCTGAGACGTCGGATACAGCTGTGGAGCGTTTACAGCAGCAGATGAAGGACGTGATGAGACATATAAACTCCTTGATGGACAACAAACCTGGAAGAAAAATCAAGTGCTGGAAATGCGGTGGAGAAGGTCATATACAAAGAAACTGCCTAAAACGACCCAGCACAGAAGGTAATAGCTCCGCACGAACGGCGGAGCAGGGAAACTAATTAATGGCCATCTCGCGAGGCGGAGGTTGCCAGATTTTGAGAAGCCCCATTATCAAGTGTGTCAAATTTCTGCAAGAAGTTGCGGCAAGAACGGAGTTTTTATAGTCGGGCGTGTGAATGATTTGCCCTGTAATATGATCATCGATACAGGAGCCAATTATGACCATCATCCGGAAAGATCTAGCTCAGCGGCTAAAAGAAAGCTCCTGTGAACTCCGCCCCGTGTTATCCTCCAAACCGTGACCGGGGATAAGATCGACATACATGGAAGAATGAAATTGAAAATAAAGTTTGGGAACGCCGCTTACCATCATACAGTCTATGTGGCCGATATTTCAGACCCTTTCATACTCGGACTGGACTTTTTAAAAGAGCAAGGATTTACACTGGATTTTAAGAATAATGAGTTACGCTCTGCTCAAGAAGATGTCACTATTTTCAAACTTGGAAATGAGTCCGGGTCTATTCAACGGATCACAGCCAAGGCAGATGTTATCATCCCTCCTCGGACCGAAATGATGATACCTGGATTAACTAAAAACGAAAGAATTTTCCAGTATGGCTTGACTGGATATCCTGAGAAGAGCCCAAAGGGAGTGCTAATAGCATCAGCGCTGGTAGATCTGTCGAGAGATGTGATACCTGTGAGGATTGCGAACGTAAGTGAAAAGTCTAGAATTATCCAGAAAGGTGAAGTGCTTGCAACCTGTGCTCCAGTCACCTGTGTTTGCAAAGACCCGAGCTTGACGTTATCGGAGCCGCCTACAAGTTTAACACCTGTAATTGGACGAAATGAAAATTTATCTCCTGAACAGAAACATGCCGCAGAAAGACTGTTCCAGGAATTTAAGGATGTGTTTTCACAAAACGAGAGTGATATAGGGCGCACTTCACTGACACGTCATAGAATTGATACTGCCAACCATCCACCGATTAAACAGTATCCAAGACGCTTGCCGTTCGCAAAACAAGAAGAGGTTTCTAAGCTCTTACGAGAGATGCAGGATAGTGACATCATCGAACCGTCATCAAGTCCGTGGGCCTCTCCCATCGTGTTGGTCCGAAAGAAAGATGGCTCCACAAGATTTTTTGTGGATTATCGTAAACTTAACGATATCACGAAGAAGGACAGCTATCCTCTACCAAGAATAGACGACACGCTAGATACTCTTTCAGGACATAAATGGTTTTCCACGCTGGATTTGAAGAGTGGATATTGGCAAGTAGAGATCCATCCTGATGACAAAGAGAAGACCGCATTTGCTACTGGACGAGGACTTTGGCAATTTAAAGTTATGCCGTTCGGGCTCTGCAATGCTCCAGCAACGTTCGAGCGCCTCATGGAGACAGTGTTAAAAGGTCTGACTTTTAAAGCTTGTCTCATCTACCTAGATGACGTCATCATTGGTGGCCGCACGTTTGAAGAACATCTAGAGAATATTCGAAAAGTGTTAACGAAACTAAGAGCGGCGAATTTAAAGCTGAACCCTTTGAAATGCAAGTTCTTCCAACGAGAAGTAAACTATTTAGGACACATCATCTCAGCTGAAGGTGTTCGAACAGATCCTGAAAAAGTGTCTGCAGTAAAGCACTGGAAACGTCCGGAAAATGTCCATCAGTTGCGAAGCTTTCTGGGACTATGCACTTATTACAGAAAGTTTGTCCAGGGGTTCTCCAACATCGCAAGACCATTGCATAGGCTCACTGAAAGCAAGCAGAACTTTCTATGGACACAAGAATGCGAGAATTCCTTCCAGCGGCTGAAAGAAGCTCTCACATCCTCTCCAGTCCTTACCTATCCGCACCCCGAGAGACAGTTCATTGTGGACACGGATGCCAGTCATGAAAGTGTCGGCGCTGTACTTTCCCAAGAAATAGTTGGCCAAGAACGAGTCGTAGCATACTGGAGCAAATGTTTATCGAAACCAGAGCGGAATTATTGCGTCACTCGTAAGGAGTTATTAGCTATAGTGAAAGCCATAGAACACTTCCATCACTATTTCTATGGCAGGAAATTTCTCCTTCGTCCTGACCACGCATCCCTAACATGGCTGATGAATTTTAAGAACCCAGAGGGCCAAGTAGCCAGATGGATACAACGACTCCAGGAATACGACTTTGACATCAGGCATCGCAAAGGCTCATCGCATGGAAACGCCGATGCCCTATCAAGAAGACCGTGTCCCCAGAGCTGTCGCTATTGTTCCAGAGCTGTCGCTATTGTTCCAGAGCGGAGAGCAAGTATAATCCCGAATATGTCATACGCCAGACGAAGACTTCACTATTGACGCCACCAGATCCCTGGAGTGATGAGAAGATTCGAGAAGATCAAATGGCAGACTCTGAGATCAAACCAATCTTGGAGTTATTAGAATCTTCTAGCACGAAGCCCAGTAGAAAAGACATCTCGACTTACAGTCCTACGACGAAGCAATATTGGGCTCTTTGGAACTCTGTCCACGTCAGGAATGGTGTCCTGTTCCGAAAATTCGAATCGGAAGATGGGAAGACATCTCGGTGGCAGTTGGTACTTCCTCGATCCCGAATACCAGAGGTCCTCAAGGAATTACATGGCAGTCCCACTGGTGGCCATTTTGGAGTCATGAAAACATTACATAGAGTCCGAGAGCGCTTCTTCTGGGGAAAAGCGAGAGCTGACCTCGAACGATGGTGCAAATCTTGCGATGCATGTGCAGCTCGAAAAGGACCAAAGAAACGTAGCCGAGGAAGATTACATCTCTACAATGTAGGAGCACCTTTCGAACGCATCGCCCTTGACATCCTAGGCCCTCTGCCAAGAAGTGCTGATGACAACAAATACCTCCTTGTTGTCATGGGCTACTTCACGAAATGGCCTGAAGTTTATGCCATCCCTGATCAAGAAGCTTCTACGGTTGCGGATGCCTTGGTACACCAGTGGATATCAAGGTATGGAGTTCCCCTTCAAATGCATTCTGACCAGGGGAGAAATTTCATCTCTGCTGTGATTGAGGGTCTCTGTCAACTTCTCGGAATGGACAAAACTAGGACGACGCCTTTACATCCACAATCGGATGGCATGGTTGAGAGATTTAATCGTACCATCCTCAACAATCTCTCACTGCTAGTCTCAAGAAACCAACAAGACTGGGACCAAAAACTTCCCTTGTTTCTCCTCGCCTATCGCAGCGCCGTCCATGAAACAACCGGCTATTCCCCGTTTCAGATGCTTTTCGGTCGTGATCTTCGTCTACCTTGTGATCTGATTTTTGGTCGCACTCCAGATGCGCCTTCATCGCCATAGGGATACTTGCAGAATCTCCAGGCACGATTTGAAGACGTCCACAACTTGGCTCGAGAGCGGATCAATATACAGACGGAGAAGATGAAGACCAGGTACGACACGAAAGCCACGGGACATCAATTCAAAGAAGGTGACAAGGTTTGGTTTTATAATCCGACTCGACGTAAAGGACTTTCTCCCAAACTGCAATTGCACTGGGACGGTCCTTATACAGTCCTAAACAGACTGAACGATGTCGTAATTCGGATCCGAAAGTCACCAAGTTCGAAGCCTAGAGTCGTTCATTACGACAGGCTGGCTCCAGACTATGGCCATAGTACTTAGTTCATTGATTGTAATTAGTGTAATGTAAATAATGTAAATTAGTATGACCATGGTCTTGTATATAAGTTAATGTAATAATTTCTTTTGCTTAGCATTATCATTATTAATGTTATTATTTAAATACTTGTATGTAATGATGCATTATGAATGTGTTTAATTGTTATTTTCCATGTTTGCTTTAAGTGTTTTGAGTAGTATAGCATTTGTTGGTAACGGGTTTGCTTTCCGATCAAAGGTTGAACTGCCCGGGACGTGCAGTCCTCGAGAGGGGGGGCAATGTTATGAATTTTGTATATATCTGTAAATATTCCATTTGTTTAAATTTATTTTATTATTGTGAAAATTGCAGTATTATTAATGTATTTCCTATTGAGCATCATGTAACTCAATGCTAAAGGCCTCAGATGCTTTGCAAGAAAAACAACCTTACACCCTCATCTTTATAAGAAGTCTATGGAAAAATCGCCAATGAATGGGTTTATCGCCAAGTTGACGATGGTTTTGGCGACTTATTTTTGTCGCCAAATTTGGCGATATATCGCCAAATGTCGCCAAGTTGGCGACGGATTTGGCGACTTTTTGTGCAACCCCCCTTTATACCTGTACATTGGGATCCTTTCTCGCTTAGGTTCTCTATCGAAAGTTAAAGCACTTTCTGGTAATTTCTAGCATCTGAAGGCTCTAGAATAATCTGGAAAGATGTCTGAAACCTATATAAGGACCTCCATCAGTTCAGTTCAGTTAGTTGTCTGTCAACTGCGATTGAATTCATACGAGAGGCTTTGCATTGAGAACTGTGTTTCTCGGATCGATTTTGTCGTTGATACGTCGTATTGAACGCATTGTTTCTGTGTGAAATTTTGCTTAGCTTTTATTGGATTTGAAGATTACTGAATATCTTGTAATTTTCAGACGATATTTGTGATCGTATTGCACTGTTAATAGTGAATAAAGCCTTTTTATTGTTCTTATATATTGGCATCAGTCCTTTCGAACCCCGAGCTCACAACAATATTTATACAGACCCCAAAGCGCTAACGTATTTTTTAAATTTGGAAAAGCAACCAGACATTGTAGCAAGGTGGTTGGACAATTTGTCCCCTTTTAATTACTCTTTTCAGCATATCGAGGGATCTAAAAATCCTGCTGTTATGTTTCGAGGAACATTAATAATATAATTTCAAGAGAAAAATTGCAAAATTCATTGTTTACGGTAAACAAAGCTCTATCAGATGAAAACATTAAACTACAACAATTAGAAGACGAAAAATTGAATAAAATAATAAACAAAATTAAAACTGACAAACAAAACAAAACCACTAAAAAATTCACTCTCAATCAAAAAGAAATATTAATATTAAAGCCAGGCTCTGATACAAATGAACTATTAATTGCTCCGGATAAACTTAAAGCTGAAATAATACAGGAAGCTCATAAACCGCATTTCGGATTTTTTAAAACTTATCAAATAATAAAAGCTAGATTCTACTGGCACGGGATGTACAGGGATGTAAAGAATTATTGTACTAAATGTATACCATGTAACACGACTAAACAACATCAAACTATTAAAGTTTCCACACAAAAAATAATCAAAGATAAAGAAATCGGATCAGTTTTGCATATAGATTTAATTGGTTTGCTTCCAATGACGCTACGCAAAAATAAATTTGTATTTATGATTATTGATTCCACATCAAGATTCTTGGAGGCTGTACCGGTTCGCAATTGTGAATCACAAACACTTCTAAATGTATTGAATCGTTATTTTAGTAATTTCGGATTGGCGCAATCCATAAAATTAGATAATGGCCGGTATTTTCACTCCGATTTATTCAAAGAATACATGGATTCTCTTAACATAGACCTAGATTTTACGTCCGTGAATAATCCACGCAGTAATGGGCTCTGTGAGATATCTAATAAAATATTAAAAAATTCAATTGTTGCCATGTGTAAAAACTCTCTGGAATGGGATACCAGAATTGATTTTTTTAAAATTAATTATAACAGTACACCGCATAGAGGTACGGGATTTTCTCCGGCACTTCTATTTTTCGGTAGGGAAGTAAGAACCTCTTTTTCCATACACTTGCCTGACCAAGACATAATTGTCAAAACCTACGTTAAAAATAGAGTCCAACATATTGAGGAAATAAAGAAATTAGCCTTACAAAACCAAAAAAAATGATGGCGGAGTACATCGACAGTACTCCAGTCCAAAAAGTAAAATTTCTACAAACGGGACAAGAATGCTACTTAAAAGTCGTGGGTAAACCAGGTGTACTTCAGCCAAAATTCTTGGGACCATTTGAGGTGGTAAGGAAGCTTAGGAATAACAATTACCTATTAAAGGAAATTGCATTCCCAGATAAAGCGACTATTAAACGCCACATAAATAAATTATTCTCACCAACGAAAGTGGAATCACAGACTATACACATAAATTCCTAGATAGGGAAGCGAGAATTTTTTTTTCTCTTTTATTGCTGTCGAGGCAATATGTATATATTTATTTTAATTTTTTATTGTTTATAGATGTCTTATTTTTCTTTAGTTTAGTACACATTTTATAATATTCCATTATTGTTTATTTACAGTCCATTGAGGACAGGTTACTAAAAAAAAAAAAAGGATCGTTTAGGGAGGATACTGCAAGTTTTTTTTCTTTTCTACACAATGTACTACTGAGGAATATGGCTCGTCAGAGGGAGTTATGAACAAACATGCACGTTAAATAAATAAAAAATGATAATAATTACGGTAAAAATAAAAACAGAGGCAGCCTTGCCAGGGTATCACCCTTTCAAACCCATTTTATACTAATTTATATAACAAAACAAAAAAATTTTAATATATAACTTTACCCCCTCTACTAAAAGTGAAAATAAAAGTCTTTATATGTAGCACAAAACATATAACTAATCGATTTAAAATTACAAGTCAACATCTATTCACTCGGCGACACAAATATAAATAATAATAATACAACATTTTATATTGACCAATATTTATAATAATTCGTCCTTTGCTTAAAGCCACGGATTGACGAATCCACTTGAATTATTATAACAAAAAAAATTGGTCAGATTTTACACAATTTTTTTAGTTTAATATTTATGATATAATCTATAACTTGGTTAGAACAACGCGTTTCAATTTTAATTTTAGAATAATTGTACGATTTAATATTATAAAACAAACAAGTAAAAAAAAAAATTATTAGTTGTCCCTAAGGATTAACATTTCAGATAATTTAATTACAAAAAAAAAATAAAAATAAAAAATACCATTGAACGTTTCAATTATTACAAAACATAAATTGGATGTTTAATTTATACCTTAAATATTTAGGTAAATTATTTCATACTTAAAAAATAATAATAATAAAAGGTGTTGTATACATGTCAATGATCATTTCAGCAATTTATTGGATGTTAAAGTCTCGTTTTTGCAGGCGAAATTGAGACTATCTGCGCAGAGCATCTAATAATGCATTTAGCTGAGATATTTCTAATTAACTAAATTTCCAAACTTTACAAAAAAAAAGAATTTGTTTAATCTTTTTTTTTTCTCTCTAACTATTATATGTAATATTTTATAAAACAAAAAAAAAAAAAAAATAAGAGAAAAAAAAGCGAACGCTCGCTTTCCATTCCTTAAATATGTATATTTACACGTTAATATATTTTAAAATAATAATAAGAAGAAGAATAAATAATTAAATAAACACTTTACAATTGCATGCACATTTTCGTTTGTGCAAAGCAACGCTTGTTCCCGCTAACTTAAATTGTAACTAGAAAATCAATATTATATTAAAAAAATATATATATTATAATACATTACGTTTTTATACACAATATAAATAAATAAGTAAATATATAAATTGACGAGAAGATAGTGCGATGCAAACGGATTTGACCACGTTACCACGTGTACCGATCTTTTTTTTATAGAATCTATTTTCTGTAATTAAGCAGATATACAAATTTAAGTATTACATACCCCATTTTTTTTTTATCCAAGCCGGGTATACACGACTTTTTTTTATTTTAATCACACATTTAATTTTATTTTCACAATAAAAAAAAACATAGCTGGATTTTCACGAGTAATCCTTTTCACAGACACACGTACAATCAAATCGTTTCACTGGTTTTTTTTTTTCCACGGTCAGTAATCCAGGAGTTTAGTAAACATTGCCCACAGGTGAGGAAAGATACGGCTTATCATTTCGCAAATCGTCCCCCGTGTACACCTGAATCCGAAGGTAGGGAGATGGGTCATTGTCCACAGATAGGGTCATCTAGCTGTCATTCTCTATCCTTCCGCTTAGCGGTGATGGATTAGAGGTAGAAAAGATTACTGTTTTTTTTCTTTTTCTTCTTCTGCTTTTTTTTAAAAACCCCGTTCATTCCAAGGCAGACAGTTTAAAAGTGTATTGTGTTTGACTTTATCGATGAATATTTAAATTTTTGGTATCGAAAGAAGAAAAAAAAAATTCATTTTTTCGATCTGTTTCCTTTATGAAAATATATTATTATTGAGAATATCTTTCATTCAGAAAAGTAGCCTTTTCACATATTCCAAAACAATTGTTTTAGTAAGAATGATAAGATTTTTTTTTTTTTAACATAACATTTTCTTTATATATATAAAAAAAAATAAAGAAGTTTTCCTTTCTGCTCAAGAGAAAATAATTCATGTGAGAATTATATTATAATGTTTATAATATAGATTGTAGAACAACAGACATGTGATTATATAGATGTGTTTTCTCTCAATGTTTTTCATGTATTATATAATTTTTTTTTAATTGTATGGTATTCATTATCAATGCATACAGCTTACTGATTATATTGAGTATTTGTTTTAAATGATTCTGTATATTGTGTTTCCATTCATGGGTACCTAATTAGCCTGTAATAATTAAAATAAAAGATTTGCCAATTTATATGTATGTAATAACTAAAATATAAGAGTGGAAAAGAAAATTAATTTTTTTTCTTTCCTCTCTCGGACATTTTATTTTATTATTTGGTTTATTCAAATTTTCCTGCTTTATTTGGATTTGGACCTATTAAAACTCAAAATTTTAATAAATGTTTTTGGAACAATGGAAATTGAAACCAACTACACATGATAACTTGCTGAAGAAGTCATGTCTTTCATCAGATTTTTCAACAGTGAACTTTTGATTACGCTTTATTTCACCAATGTGTAAAACTTTTTTCTGGTGTTGCAAACCTACTTACACTCCAAACCTAGTGACACTCCAGCTTATCCCAAGTTCCTAGACTTTTCCATGTGAACATTTTCAGTTTTGATCTTCAATATAATACGACGATGGACTTTCATCGAGTACTCTGTGGCTACATATATATATATAAAAAAAGATACTGTTGACCTTTTTTTTTTCTAATGTCGGGGGAAGAGATGATGGTGAGAAATACCACCATCTAGATCTAAACTAGCACACACTATAAAAAAAAAAGTATTTGATTTTTTTTCTGCATATTAACAGAGTATTTGGTATCATTTTAATCAGTGAACAGTGAACAATACAAATTAATGATCCATTTTAGGATCAGCGCATACAGATAGATAATTGTGGAACAAAGTGAACCACGGCAGTCAAGGAAATATTTGTTTTTCCGTTCCCACGAATGATTTAACTACACCTAATAAAAATGTCATGGAGAAAATTGTCAGAACAATAATATGACACATTTATTTATGAGAGCTTAAATAGGCACGAAGACCTCCCAAGTCAAAGCATCTTTACCTACCAGACACAGCACGGCGTCAAGAGGAATCGCTATTGTACCGACGGACCTATGAAACACTCAAGGGGAGTACCAAATTTCTCCCGCCTGCCAATGGTCATCTCTCTAAAATCAGAGGTATGGCCGAAACATGCAAATTTTCAAGAAGTTAAAACGTATAAGGCCTTAATTTTATGTGAAAAGGGAAAAATGGTTCCATCCCTTTTTTTTGCTCCACGAAAAGAATGTGATTTTTCTTGAGAGTTGAGATTCAAAAAAGATGGAAAAGTAGAAGGTTGACTGCTCTCTAACTAAAAACAAATTTTGAGTGTGTGTGCCAATAGATGGAAATGTATGCGCTAGGGAAAAGCGAAAACGCGTCAGCCATCATCTCCTGCTGTCAACGTTATCTAGTAATATAAGGTAACAATCTTCCTTCACCATTGTTCCATTTTATTTAATTAAGCTATATTCTTTTAATAATACGAACTTACGTGTGTATGAAGATCCTACCCCGATCTAAACATAAAAAGGCTAATCAAATAAATACTTCTAGGGTATGGAACTCTGCCTTTCAAAATCGAATTTGTTAATTCAGTAAGATAAACTGTAATTCTCAGAAAATAAATGTTGAGAATACAGTTCTCAACTAGGATTGAATATGTTTTTTTTTTTTTTTTTTTTTTAACATTTATGTTTGTTTTTAATTAAATGCTTATAATTATCTTGTAAATAAACTCAATTTTATATTCAATTAATTTTAGTCAGTTTTCCTTTTGTTTACTTAAATTATTGAATTAATATTAATTCTTTTATTTTAGGAAATGTTTTCTTTAATATTACAATCTAGGTTTTAAAATAAGCCATTATTTATTTAATGTTACATAATTCTCTGCAGGTAACCTTTGATGATTGTAATTGGCTCAAAGAGGATCCGAACTTCAAAAATAATTCACAACGCAACTTTTCTTTTCTATAATTAATTGATAATTTGTCTATGTTTACTTATTTTAGAGGAAATTAAATTAAAGCTGTGAAAAATATATTTATAATATTTATTTTATTAACTATTTAAAAAAAGGTAAATTTGAAAACTGATTTTATTAATAATAATCACAAAGTCGCAATAATTTGATTCTTTTAACTGTCAATTATATAGATTAGAAGATATAAATGGATTATGCAATTATTTTATTACAATTAAAATTTGCTTTTAAACCAAGATATATTATGTGGTACTTATAAGAACTTTTTAAGTTCATATTCTCAAATTGAAAAAAAAAAATTAGCCAGTTTGAAGTTTTTTTAGATTTAACACCCCCCCTCCCCCACCACCACCACCACCAAATAAAAGAGAAAAGAAAAAAAAGCTAAAAAGACTTCTCAAAGAAAATTGTACATCTCTAATTATAAAATATAACAACAAGTGTTTGACCGCGAAAGAAAATGTTTAGAATTCCGCATATTGATCAAAGCAGCATTAAATTCCGTAACATATCAAAGTGTTAAAAAAAATTGATAAATTTCTGTTAGTTTTTTTTTAAAGGCATATTTTAATGTAAGCATTTAAAAAATATATAATATTACTGATATTTTTGCAGTCAGAGTAACATATAATCACATAAAAAAAAATATATATTTCTGAACTTTTTTTTTTTTTTTTTTTTTTTTTTTTTTTTTTTTTTTTTTTTTTTTTACAGTTTGGTGGAAAAAATGTAATACGAAAATTGTTGATTAATTTGTGTGTTGAATACATAAGCAATAAAATCAATCCTGTGAGTTAATAAATAATATGGATTCTTTACAATAAAAAACTTTTATTGATAAGTGATGATCTAAAGATGTAAAGATATATTAAACAAATTTGTTAATTTTGAAAATCATAAAAAAAACCCCACAAATCTTTTAACACTAAAATATATTTATTGGATTTAAAAAGATGCAAATATAATAAATACATATTATTCTTATCAAATTAATCTAAATAGTAATTAAATAATATTACATAAGTAACAAAAGCTTTATTTGAAAACGAAAATTACTAGTTGTTTATAATCGTACTTACATTTCATACGTACGTGCATAGTCATTTCCATATTCGTAATTAATATTTATTTAAATATAACATATAAATAGATAAAAGGCAGTTGCACATTTCTGGCAAAACATAAAAAAAAGCACTGTTTTGCAACGCGATTTGTCGATAATATATATCTTCATTGATAAAAAATCGCCCATTTATTCCTTTTGAAAAGGGAAAAACACACACACACACACATCCGTCTGCAAAAAAAAAACTCACCAGTCGGATTTTATAAAAATAAAATATTTAAAAAGCACAATCTTGAAACAACACAATCTTGCACAATCTTGAAACAACACAATCTTGCACAATCTTGAAACAACACAATCTTGCACAATCTTGAACAGAAAAAAATGAATATAATTTCAAAAATAATTAACAATTATAACATTTTATAAATCATAAGAGCATTTTCTTGGGGTTATATCATATCGTCTTATTGTTGAAGAAAATGACTTGTAATCCGCACAAAAGGAAAATAACTTAAATTATAATCACAATTTTCACTACAAAACTTAAGAACACGAACATCTTTTCAAACAACGAATTCGTTGAACAAACGTTTAACTCAAAATAATAGCACATCAACCAATCGCCATACACCTCTGCCAACAAAGAACATGAACAAGACATGATCGTCGCCTGCGGTCTGTTAAAAAAAAAAAATAATAATAATTACGTCAGCATTTCCAACGATGTGATCTCTGACCCAATTGACTCATTAAATTTTTTTATCAGCAGACAGAAACTTTTCATTTTCTGGCGTTAAATTAATCAGTTAGCTAAATATAATTACTATAGTTATTATTTCTTTGAGAGAGAGGGAAAATAGCTTAAAAAAAGATTTTGACGTAACACTTGCAAATATTTCGAATTTTGAAGAATTTAAAAGCAATTTCATACTTCAGGTTTTTGCTTTAGATGTAAAAATCCAAAATATTATTCCTCCATTAACTTTTGAAAGCCTTTATAACTTAATCTGTATTTTCATACATTATTAGTATACTAGAGTGGTCACTATTTTGTATACACAACTTTGAAATCACTGTTGTTAAACATCATAGAGATTAATCAGTATCACATCATAATTGGAATTTTGCGATCGCTTTTGGAAATTTGGAATCCCGTTTCTGTTTAAAATATCAGCTAAAATTTATTATTTTAAAAATATGATATTAAATTTTTTTTTAAATGATAAAACTTACTATTCCCCTGTTAATTTATAATAATTAAACACCAAGAAAATAAGGGACTAAGATTTTTTAAGAGAGAGAGAGGAAAGGAGGGGGGGGGGGCTCCGTCCCCTTGAATCCACCGTAGAAGTCAATTTTTAATTTTATTTACCCTGTTCACGTGTTTAAAATTTATCTGAAACGGGGGAGGGGGGGGGGAGGGAATGAAACCTTCTAACGAAAATAATTATCAACTATTTCAATTCTCCGATTGGAAAAAAAATGCTGGAAATAATTTTTGAATATTTAATGTTTCTGAATTGTTAAATTTTTGTATTTTTATATCGGAAAGTTTAAATATTGTTCTACACATAGAGTTCTGACACAAAATTGTTAGTTTGTTTCATATTTGCAGTCTGAATTTATCTTTCTATCAGCACTCACATTTCTTTGTATTTCAAACTATACATCTCAGAATTTAGGAGAGAAAGGCACAACTCACTGCACCCCTCCCGTGTAAATCCACCAATGTATGTAATTTTTGGAGAATTTTGTTTTGTGAAAACAAATTATTTAACTACTTAATACACTAAAAATAACTGAGTAAGCAAATTTGTACAATTTTAACACACGTTTTATGCTCTAATCAAACTCTTTTTATAAAGTAATACCAAATTTAGTGTTAGGAAAGTATTTTAAACACATTTTATCTGTTTCAAAACGTTCCCTGATGGCGCTGGCATACATAAAGATACAATTGTAACACAGTCATTACACATATGTTAGTATTATATCACTTTTCAGACACTTAAATGTCTGACTTTCTAAATGTCTTAATTTCAGACAAATCATCATTATTCAGATATGTTTCTCAGTTCGTTTATACAATGATCACAGTAAGACACTTAGCCGTATTAAATTCAGACATCTATGGTGTCTGAAATTTCAGATTCAGACACTTAAGTCACACAGAACGATTCATGAGATACCAAATAAAAGGATTTTGAACAGGCTCCTGACATAGTACACTCACATTTCGTTAAAACGTGATTTTTGATTAAATATTGCTATTAAAAATGTAATCGGCATTGTATTTATAAATGAAATGTAAGATTTTTCCTCAAATTAGTGTTGCCACAAAAATAAAATAACCGCATTATATAGTGCTGAACAATGATTAAAAAAATAAATAGTAGTACAAAAAAGATAAAATATCAATTCTCCACATAGGTTTGTTTTATATTTATGGTTAAAAAGCAAAATTGATATTGAAATGTTTAAAAGAAAAAAAAAGACCCCATCGATCGGTCGAAGCAGTGGTATTTCACGTGTATAATAAAAGGTATGCTTTGTTATATTACATTTTATTTTAAGTGCATTCATTTTTTTTTCGTGTTTTCCAAGAACCGGATGGATATTGTGAATTGACGAAGTTATCAATTTTTTTCTTCTTAAACTCCTATTCGCCCCCCCCTCCTGGAGGCTATTTTTAATGATATCAAAAATCTGTCATACATAAATGTTCGGCCCTTTTCCTAGAAGTAATAATAACTTTAAACGGATTTGATACGTATCATATTTAAGAAGTTATGTTTTTTTTTCTGTTTTCACCCCCCCCCCCAACTTTGGTTTTGTCCATTAACGAACTTGACCGAGATTTTATGTCCCTTGATTATATGTATCAGTTTGGAAGAGATTTGTGCTGAATTATTGAAGTTATCGTGTCCATAAAAAATGATATAGCTATATAGACAGATAGATAGATAGATAGATATAGTTTTGAACTGGGGGGGGGGTTCTAGGGGTCATGATCGGCGTAGATTTGCAAAAATATTCAGAAATTCCAATTCCAACAGATTGGAGAATGTAATAGGTAGTATTTCTTACGAAATCTACCTAAAAAGAAAAACAAAAATTGATAATTTCGTTTCTCTCAATAAATAAATATGGACATAATTATATAAAACCAGGCTTTCACTCTTTAACGGAGTGGAATATTTCACTCTTGTCAAAGGAGTGAGGCAGTCACTCTCGACAACGGAGTGACATATTTCACTCCTTTCTAGGGAGTGGAAGATTCCACTCTTTAAGGAGTGTATTTTTATAAAATTCACTCCAAAAAGAGTGAAAATGCCTCTCACTCTGCCAAAGAGTCAACTTCTCACTCCTCTCAATTTTAGAGTGTTACTAGTAGTCCTAGCGCTCTAAGTTCGAACGCCTTCTAACTCGAATAAATCAGTTAAAACGCGTTTTAACTGGAGCTCTCAGTTTGAACGCGTTTTCCTTAGTTAATTCGGTTTCCGATTGATTTCATGTTTTCACATTAACATATATATTTTTAATGTATTTCTAATGGCAAGAATTTTTGGAATTCAATATAAATAAGGGCATTATTTTGTTCTTAATTCTTACACATTTAACAAAATATACAAACATTTATTTTGAAAGAATGTTGATGATGTTCTAAAAATATGTCCGAATAATTTTCGATAGATTCCATGCAAAATATTCCCTTTTTTTCTGTATCATGAAGTATTCTTATTTTGAAGATAACAATAAAATAAATATATATTTTTTTAATTAAAATATTCGTTGGCATTTTTAAGGTGAAAATGCACAAATTGTAAATAAAAATAATATGCACTCACATAATTCAACAAGTAATTTTTAGCAAAAAATAAAATCGACTTGAAGGGATTATTTTACTTTTGTGTTTTGTGGCAATCCTGTATTGCTATTCCTATTATAGTCCTGCACGGGTCGGTTTATGCCGACACAAACACGAAAATTGTTATTTAAATTCAACCCGAATTCGAATCGATACCTGAAATGCAAGAAAATTAATCTATATTTTACGAGGGAAAGTCATTAAGTAAGTCACAAAAGATTATTAAATAATAACTTACAATGATACTCACTTCAAAACTATTTTTATTTCTCAACATATTCTACACCAATATTTATGCACTTATATCACCGTTTAATCAGTGTTCCAACACCAGCTGCATAACATTCTTTGGGTTGCTGCCTCAGCCACATTCCACTTCAAGTTGAACCTTTTCATCATCTGTGAACATCATCTTGCAACTTCTTCAACATCCACCATACAGCTTCGACTTAGCGCCAAGCGATTTTCATCCGTTTAGTTCACTAAAAAAACATTTTGGAAGCAAGATGATGTTCACAGATGATGAAAAGGTTCAACTTGAAGCTCTAATGTGGCTGAGACAGCAACTCAAAGAATGTTATGCAGCTGGTGTTGGGGCACTGGTAAAACGGAGATATAAGTGCATAAATATTGGTAGAGAATATGTTGAGAAATAAAACTAGTTTTGAAGTGTAAGTTATTATTTAATTATCTTTTGCGACTTACTTAATGTCTTTCCCTCGTATTATAATTATGTAAGAATACTCTGAAATTTTATTTCTTACATCAATTTTTATATTTAAATTAGCAAAATAGATATATAATATATACTTATTTATAATCAAATGTGTTATTTCTCCATCTCAAAGAATATTATTCTTTTGAAAAACGTGTTTACAAAATTCTATCTTTACACACTCAACAACCAACCCGAAATCGACTCGAATTTGTAATAGTTAAGTAAATCAGATTTGCGATGAAAAAAACTAATGCCGATGCGACTCCACCTAAACTGCTGGTTGGATCTAGTTGAGGAAATGACCTGATTCATTACTGTATTCCACATTAATTTTAAACCTATTTGCTGTCAATATCGCTCATTTTAACTCTGTTCAGATGGTGTTATATTAAAATGATCGATGTATCCCTTTAAAAAAATCTGTACACGATATGGCGACTATTTTCTAAACGTAAAGTAGTGCTTGTGTACCTTAATAACATATAAAAATTTCGTAACGATTAGTAAATTTTTACAAAAGTTAAAGCCTACAAAATTAAAATAATACAACAGACATGAAAACCTAACATTTTAATCTTAAAATTCATTTTAACATTTAATTTTCATCCTAATAATATTAATATGGGACCATCTGCAGATTGAAACCTACACAGCAACAAAAAAAGTTTGAAAATTATAAAATTAAATTCGTTTAAATGTTATGTGAGGACATACATAGAAAAATAAAATACCCGAACAAATTGCGTATCCTCCTTTTTTAACATTCGATTACAAAAGAGATATAAATGATTTGTATCGATTTGTATAACCTCCTTAAAAGTTGGTTAAAAAATAAACATATTTTTAGGATTTTTTAAATGCAAAATTTACGTGTAACAACATTTTTGAAATATTTTAAATAAATATATACATTTAATGAAATTTCCGTTAACTTATAGTTATATTTAGACAGTTTTAATTACTGTAATCATAATAATTTATATCTATACAGTAAAAAAAAAATAACAGAATTCAGTTTTCTGGACGTGGATTTTCTCTGTTTAATCTTTTATTTTCTGGCGCATTAATCTTATGACAAAGAACAATAAATATTTATTTCCTCGCGCTTTTTGTAAGTGACGATAATTTTTTCTGTCATGGAAAGTTTTATGGACCATTATTCATCTGAAGTTTTCCATGATGTTAAATATCACAAAACGTAAACGTTATTTGACTAAATGTTTCCTTTTTTTTACATTACATAATTGCAGTGTTTTTAAAGTACTATTAAAAGAAATCCCCTATTTGTAAGAGCTTTGTATGTTTTGAGAAGGAATTTTTTTAAATGAATTTTTTGGGCATATGAAACAAGTGCTAATAAACTTTGTAAAATTGCCAATCTTATAAAAATACATAAATGAAATTAATCAACAAATACGAAAATTATGTTCATCATACCTACATTTATCAAGATGTAATTTTTGAAAGCCAATATGACATAAAATCAATTAATAATGTTATTTTATTCATATTGCTAGTAACATTATTTATTTAAATGTATCATGTTTTTTAATCGCATGCGGAAAGATTTTAAATGTCATAAAAGTTTTTATATATCCATTTATACAGAAAATTGTACTATAAGAACTATCCACAATTACGGAATGAAAAATATTTGTTCTTAAACTATTTCAAAAACATTGGTATTGAAAGCAGATTTTTTCTAGTTCTTGTAACAGATGTCCAAAAGCTTAAGTAAGTAACATATTGAAAACATTTAAAAAATAACTAAACATTAAATCAACACAATACGTTAATTTATAAAAAAAAAATGTAATGTATACAACATCAAATACGAAAATAAAAAAATAAATTAATTGTTTTGGTGTATGCTAAATTATATATCATCCATTTAGTACAAACAATACATACACACACAGAGATACACACACACATACATACGCACACACACACATATATATATATATATATGTATAATTACTATAAGTGATTAAGAAATAAAAAGAAAACTGCCCAGTTAAACTGAGGGCATTGAGCTCACAGGCTATTCACACTAATTGTATATTATACTCTTATTTCAAAGAATTTGAAATATGCCCCTCGAAAAATAAAGAAATCAACAATATATTAAGGGGGGGGGGGGTCATCCCCCCTCATAGTTAACTAATGAACCCCTTAAACTAATCAGGGAAGTCTCTAATTACAATGAATATATATACAAAATTTGAAGAAAATCGGATAATTCTGTATGAAAAACCCATTTATCTAAATTAAGGGGGATTAGCCCCCCTTTCCCCCTTTATACTTAACCAATGAACCCCCAAAACTATTCAGAGAAGCGCATTATCACAATGAACCTATATACAAAATTTGAAGAAAATCGGATAATTCTGCATGAAAAACCCATTTATCTAAATCAGGGGGGTTATCCCCCCCTTTCCCCCTTTATACTTAACCAATGAACCCCCAAAACTATTGACAGAAGCGCATTATCAAAATGAACCTATATACAAAATTTGAAGAAAATGGGATAATTCTGCATGAAAAACCCATTTATCTAAATTAAGGGGGGATTAGCCCCCCCCCCCTTTCCCCCTTTATACTTAACCAATGAACCCCCAAAACTATTCAGAGAAGCGCATTATCACAATGAACCTATATACAAAATTTGAAGAAAATCGGATAATTCTGCATGAAAAACTCGTTTATCTAAATTAGGGGAGGGTTATCCCCCCCTTTCCCCCTTTATACTTAACTAATGAACCCCCAAAACTATTGACAGAAGCACATTATCAAAATGAACCTATATACAAAATTTGAAGAAAATGGGATAATTCTGCATGAAAAACCCATTTACCTAAATTATGGGGGGTTAGCCCCCCGTTTCCCCCCTTTATGCTTAACCAATGAACCTCCAAAACTAATCAGGGAAGCGCCTTATCACAAGGAACCTATAAACAAAATTTAAAGTAAAACGGTTAGTTCTATCAAGAGTTATCGCGTTACGTACATGCATACATACATACGTACGTACATACAGAACCGGCGGGCACATAAGCTCTCAGGCTTTGATAGCCTGTGAGCTAAAAAGAAAACTGCCCAGTTATTCACACTAATTGTATATTATACTCTTATTTCAAAGAATTTGAAATATGCCCCTCGAAAAATAAAGAAATCAACAATATATTAAGGGGGGGGGTCATCCCCCCTCATAGTTAACTAATGAACCCCTTAAACTAATCAGGGAAGTCTCTAATTACAATGAATATATATACAAAATTTGAAGAAAATCGGATAATTCTGCATGAAGAACCCATTTATCTAAATTAAGGGGGATTAGCCCCCCCTTTCCCCCTTTATACTTAACCAATGAACCCCCAAAACTATTCAGAGAAGCGCATTATCACAATGAACCTATATACAAAATTTGAAGAAAATCGGATAATTCTGCATGAAAAACTCATTTATCTAATTTAGGGGAGGGTTATCCTCCCCTTTCCCCCTTTATACTTAACTAATGAACCCCCAAAACTATTGACAGAAGCACATTATCAAAATGAACCTATATACAAAATTTGAAGAAAATGGGATAATTCTGCATGAAAAACCCATTTATCTAAATTATGGGGGGTTAGCCCCCCGTTTCCCACCTTTATGCTTAACCAATGAACCTCCAAAACTAATCAGGGAAGCGCCTTATCACAAGGAACCTATAGACAAAATTTAAAGTAAAACGGTTAGTTCTATCAAGAGTTATCGCGTTACGTACAGACATAGGTACGTACATACAGAACCGGCGGGCACATAAGCTGTCAGGCTTTGATAGCCTGTGAGCTAAAAAAGTAGCTATTATTGAAAGTACAGGTGATTCCAAAGTCTCTTGACATTTCTGTTAAATCGCGAACCAATTGCTTTGAAAGAACACCAAACATTTCGGTTTGAATGGGATGAAAAACCTGTGGAGAAGTACAATATGGACTACTATTAAAAATTCAGAAAAACAGATTCTAGCGTGCAAGCCATAATAGATCTGGTGAACAAATTCGAAAGAACTGAAAGGATTGCACCAAAGACTTTACCGACCATAGAGGAGGCTATAAATCGGATTCTGAGCGCACCAACTAGAAGACTGAATAGGGAGTTGAATATCATGAAATGACACCTCATGGATTTTTTTTTTGTCTGGGTTTTTCACACTTTCCAACAAAGATCAAAAGTTTTTATAAATTCGGTTTGTCTAGCCGTCTGTTCGTGCTGTAACACTCGTAAATAAAGTCGGATTGTTGGGAAATTGACAGATTGAAGTTTACTATATCCATGACCGGTATTGTAAGTGCGTTTATAGATCGTTTACAGGGGCAATCAAATTGATGAACCAGAACATTCAACGGTGTTATGCGTTCCCTAGCTAAATTTTGGAATACTATGTAGTATATTTACAAATCTATAGATGAAATACAGGGCTGTACAAACGAATTTGGCTATTTGTACGTTTAAAGATGGAAATTGTTGAATTTCGGTTTTCAAATGTGTTATGCGTTAGATGCAGCTGCTGAAAAAGAGGTACCTCCTTACATTATATCCTATATTGTACCCTGAATGCTCCCCATCACATTAGAAAGCCATCACAAATGCATCTGCTGGCCTGGATTGCTTACGTGCTGAAACGAACAAAACTGCTTAAAAAAATAACAGATTGTATGTTTCTACTAGAATGCAATCAATACTTAATTCATGCTGCCTCCATTGGACGTATTGGAGGTTGAAGATGAAGTGGACTTCTAATATACCTAAGGACTTTTACACTTTTTGTATTTCATCGTTACATAGTACAATTATAGCCCAATATCACAAAGTATTATTTGGTAATGCTCAGTATAATTAGTAACTTGTTTTCTCAGATTTTGTATCATCAAACTTTGAATATTTGGAATTTTTGTTTAATTACTAGTTCTCTATTTTCATAGTGGTATTTGATTTGTATTGATTGTCTTCACTACATGTACATATTTCTATATGTTCAACTTCATACAGTTTCGCTGATACAATGAGGACACAACAAAACTTTTTGTTTAAATATAGGTCAATGGAAATTTTGTCTAAATCAACAATTTTTTTTTTTTTTTTTTTTTTTTTTTTTTTGCAATTCTAAAAAAAAAAAATTTGTACCGTCAGCAAAAAATGTTTCGTTAATTCAAGTAAAATGGTTCAATTTTACTTGAATTTTGCTAAAAAAACCAAAATCTACTTAACAAAACATGTTTTGTAGTTTTAATCAATTCCTTTTTCTGAGTGTGCTGCTTGAATTAGTTACAAATATTTTAAATGTTTTATTTACAAAAAGACGTTATATTCATCTGCTGTCTTCATATCCACTTGCTTTCCGTACTTACTCATACTGATACTCTCCATGTATGATTGACAAATATTTGAAAAATTCCATAAAACTTAAAATTATTTATCTGCTTTCTGTACTTACTCATACTCATGTCCCTTGTATTATTGAGAAAAATTTTTAAATGTGAGTTGTACTTACAATATGACGTCATATTAATCTTCATTTTAATTCTTGAAAGTTTTTATTTCACTTATTTTCACGTAGACGTCTTTCAATTAAAAATAATTGCTGTGGAAAGAATTTTGTTGCGAGTTTTGAATTTGTGGCAATGAATTATAACAAAAAAATGGTTAAATGTTATAGGAAATGGCTATTAGATTTTTCTTTTCTTATTATTAATTAAAATTTAACTATAATTTAGTTCGATTACATATCACCTTAGTTGCCTCGGCCGTGATTTTATATATCTCTACGTAAAATTTAACAATTCTTGCTTTTAAATCGTGGATTTGTATAGAAAGACACACACACAAATTTTCATTTTTATATATTAGATTATGATATAGTAATCTCTCACACAAAAATATAGCAGAAGCTCGCCAGAGCTCTCGCTATATTCTTCCATACGGTCTCGCAATAATAATAAAATATATGTCATTGGCTTCTCTAGCTATGGATTGAGCAAGCACTACGAGTATGTACCTAAACATTAAAAAACTAAAATATTTTGTAAATTGTTGCAGCAGCGTTTGCTCGCGGACTGTCGAAATAATCAGCCTTGAGATTTGAATATGGTTATAAAAATATTGATACTTAAATAATTAAATGCAGAAAAATGTAGAACATTTACTTTAAAGGGAAAGGTAAATCAATAATCAATCACCTAAATGTTCTAAATGAATTCAAAATTTAATACAAGAAAGCCATCCACTAAAATATATTTTTATCCCATAACTTAGTTTACAAGTTAAATAGTGCCTAAGATTGGAAAATACTCTTTGTTTTTACTCTTAATAATTTAAAATTGTTTAATCCTCATAAACGATTACATTAGCAGCAAATGTTTTTAAATGTAATCTGTAAAGCTTTTTTTTTTCAAACATATATTATAATTCAAATTTAATAGATGGGCACAAAGTAACACAGCGCACATATTGTTTGATAAATGAAACAGAATGTATGCTTTATGGGTAAAATCGGGAATTTTTAATAAAACAAAAAAAAAATGTAGTACAAAAAGCTGCGAAAGGAAAATCATTCGCTGTTAAAAGAAAAATGATTGAAGGTAAATAATTAGTTTTAAGGTTCCTAGGAACTGTAAAATAAAACATGCATTATCGCTAAATCTCGCAAAACATGTTTGAAATGTTTTATTGTGAATTGAGAGTTTTTACAATTTTATTGTTATTGTTTTGTGGATAATATCAAGCGTAAATCTCTAATTTTAATCATTACATTTTTTGCAGTTTTTTTTCTCTTTTAGTTTTAAACAAAGATCATGGAAATAATTAAAATATAGCATATATTAATACATCAAAAATTACGATACAGTATGTATTTAAAAAATAAATATCCAGAAAGTGGTAGACTCATAATTATTTACTTTTCCTTGGCACTTTTAAATTGTAATCTTTTTAAAAGTATATCTTCCATTAAAAGTATTTTATAACTCATATACATTAAAAATTTCAATTTATCAGATAATGATGGACATTTTTCTACATTGGAAACTTAAGCATTAAACATTTTTATACATCGGAGATTTTTCTTTATTTTTATTTTCATAAAAATAAAGTTGTTTATTCTTTTAAGCGCTTACTTTATTAACAACTGTTACTGAATTTAACTTATTTTAAAACTTATTTTTAAATAGTTATTGTAATACCTAATATAACATATGATAAAGTTTTCAAATAGGAAAAAAATACCTATATGGACAAGGCTCTTTTTTCACAAAGAAAAATCCTATTTTCTAATACCAATATATAAAATACTTATTAGGGTATTTAAATGATGGTAATAAGCGTTAAGAAATAGTTTTAAACTTTTCAAAACTCAATCCCAGTAAAGCTTCCATGTATTTACAGAAAATTTTATATCGCGTATTCATTAAATAACTCAACTTATGTGTTACACTATCTAGAATTAGAGAATTTTCTTTATTTTCACTCGCCTCTGTTTAAAATCTCTTAATCCTTTTAAGAGATTATTTAATCAACAACTGTCCTTCAATTTAAACTCTTTAATAACTTGTTTTCAAACATTTAATATAATCAACATTTGATGGATCGACAAATCTACGTTAATATAAAGTGCAAATTGTTTGATAAATGCTTTTACCTACGATATTTATTATTTTAGAATAAGTTGAAGTTTTTAAAGAGTGAATTTTGTTTATAAATTAGAAAGCCTGTATTTTATTCACAAAAATATTAGAATTATTATTTATTATTAATATTAGAATATTAGAATATTAGATTAGAATCTTTTTTGGTCGTCTAAACATTGGAACTCGTTACTAAATATTGAGTTTCTGATAATAAAATAACTATTTGTGTTATTTAATTTATGTTAATATATGTACAACAAAAATATTTTAATTTATTTAACTTGGAACTCCCGCAAAACGTCTATTAAAAGATATTTCCATACCAACCAAATATTTGAATTTATGAGTTTAACTATGAGTAACATCAGGGATTTTTTTTATTAATTCTCATCAGTTTAAAAGTGTCTAATCCTTTTTAGCTATTATGTTATCAGCGATTTTCACTCAAGCTTATTTTCAAACATTTATTATAATCCATATTTATCTATGCTTGGATAAACAAAAGGTAACATAATAAGCATATTGTTTCCTAAATGTTTGAATCAGCAGTATTTATTTTCCGAGAATATGCTGAAGTTTTCAAAATTATAATATAATGTTTACAAAAAGAGCGGTATTTTTTAATCAACGAAAAAACAATCATTCAGCTGCTTGCATGAAATTTATCAAAACAATACTTGGAATTTATAGTCGTTGACCACAAAAATACAATGTAATATATTTATTTCTGCATTATAAATGTACGAAGAAATTGTATGGAATACATATATTCAATTAATTATTGACTTAAAAAAGTTATTAGGGTCAAATTTGCATTAAAATATCCCTATACTTTAAAGAAACGCATGGCATGCTGAGTGCGCTACAACAAAAAACAGTCGAGAATTACAAAATAATTACGTGATTAATATCTACGCGTCCTTTATCCCTTTTTAAAATACCCTTGAATGTTCTACCAATGTTTGAAGTGTAAGTTCCAATTTTTTCTACTTTATTTCATTATTTTTATTGGTCCGCCACCATTATCGTATGGAATACGCCGCCCGTGTATTTGTGTTTTTTATTCTATATTCTTTCTTAATTATTATTATTTTTTTGTAAATGTGATGTCTATTATTTTATTTTATTATTATACATTAGAAGCTTTTTTTTTCTATACCATCAAAAGTTGATATGTACGCTTTAAAAGGCAGTGGCGCATGGAGTACGCCGCCCGTGTTTTTATGTGGCTACAAACCATGGGTGTTATATTAATTCTAATTAAATTAATCTTTTTTTTTTTACATTTTCATGTATATTACTTTTATACTGCAACTGAAAAGTGCAATAGGACGTGTGCAGTTTATTTACTTTAAATAATCAACTTCCCAGTTCGTTAAAATAAGAAGAGTTTGATAGGTAAGTAAGCATTCACATTACCTGTTATTATCTTCATCCAAGTTCCTCTGGATTTTGCTGGTGTCTACGTCTCACTAGTTTGAATTTGTTGTATCCATTGGTATTTAAATAGTTTCACTGATTTATCAATTTATCATTTACTGATGAAATAAGAACTGTGTTCTTTCGTTAATATACTGATTAAGTTATGTATAATTTTATACCACTCAATGTAATTTCACACCACTCATGTAATTACACACCACACAATGTTCCACTATGTTAAAAATTTTATATTACGATTAAAGATTAACATATAACAATTATATAGAGCTTTGCATATACAGATTTTCTCTTGGTTAAATTTTTGCTACAAATATGTAAAATATTTATCAGTCCTTGAGAGAGAGAGTGAGTTCACTTTGTCAAATAGCACGAAAAGTCCCATGACGCCAAACGTTGCACTCGTTGCATAAATATTTTTCTTTTTAGATTTTTTATCGGGGTTTTCGTGTGCCTAGAATCCTTAGATGGTGATACAGAGTTCTCTTTAACTTCTATAATTAGGATAATATTTTAAAGTTTATTTCCACTAAATCAGATTATTACTTAGATTTTTCTGACAAACATTGAATTAAACAAGTATATAATTCACAAGTATATCGTTGTTATTTAGGCTTTAAGAGTCGATGGCGCATAGAGTGCGCGGCCGTGTCCTTATGTTAGTACAAGCCGTCTGCGTCTTTAAATGGTAAGGGTGATCATCAGTTTTACAGTACCGTCAATTGCGAGAATTTTTACCTTTATTTAATGTATCATAGTTTGCTCCATATTTATTCGATTTAAACTTAATCTTCAGAAATTAAACCTTAGTCTGATTATTATATTCCACGATATAGTTTAATATCAATGAATAAAAATTTGACACAAAAAATATTCATCACTTATTAAAAATATAATAATAATTATATAATTTTTTGCGCGCAACAGTATAGGCACAAAAACTAACTTTTAGTTCTATTTGAATTATTTTGAATTTGCATTAATATAAATACATTACACTTAAACTAAACGTATAGTTTTATAAAATATGTGATCTAAATTTTATTTGTTGCGATTAGAATGTATTTTTTAATGTGATATTTTTTACCATAAATAATTATATATTATTCTTCATTAAAATTTATTTTCATATAATCTACAACATTTAGGCCTAAGTTTATAAGTAATGTATTCAAACTAATAAAAACTCAAAACTGAAACTAATAAAAGTTTTTGTGGTTGTAAGTTTGCGTGAAAAAATTTATATTAAAAATATCTTTTTTAATAAATGCTGAATATTTTTTTGTGTTATAAATAAAGTGTTATTGATTGTTATTAATTGGATCATATAATATAACAATTATACTGTAAATAATAATTGCTGAAGAGTAGGTTCAAATTCGAGTAGGTTCAATTCGAATACATTGGATGTAAACTATGGTACATGAAAATTGCATAAAAAAAGCACTCGCAGTTAAAAGTATCGTAAATCTGATGAACACCTTTAAATCACATATATTTTGTACTTAATTTCAATTGCTATCGAGAAATTGTTTTAGTAAAATTATACAATTTCGTTAAAATTATTTAAGAAATTTAAATAATAATAATAATAATCTGTCTTTGTCATTTTTGTTTATATACTAACTTCATTAAGGTACGTTATTTTCCTTAAAAGTTTAAAGTTGAAAAATGTGCTAACATTTATAGTTATTTAGGAATTCTGTGAGTCATCTATATTCAAAAATTGATCGAATTTTTTAAATATGAACACGTATAAATTCTCAAAAACATGATTAATGCAGGCATTTTTTATACAGCTACATTCGGTGTAAAATAATAAATTCTGTATGAAAATATTAAATAACACACGTGGAACTGAAGAGTCATCCATAAAGTAAGAAATTGTCCAAAATACATAATCTTAAAAAAGAGAAAAAAAAAGTCTGTAAAAACCTTGTTGCTGTGGGATAACTGAGAATTTCTTCCCCATTAACGTGTTCATGGGTTGCTATTTTATATAACGATTTCATATTGCGCGTATTGCTGAGAACAAAAATACAGGGTCATCGAAAAAGAATGGCGGGATTACAAATACGAATTATACAAATAAAGAAACACATAGGAACATAAAATTAGTATTATAATATTAAGAAAAGTACAAAGTTTTATATCCATTTCAATATTTTTCGATATGTGTACCATTAGTTGCTCAACAGCCGTCCAGACGATATTCGATCTTCTTCCATGTCTGTAAAGTATCCCTGGCGGATATGATTCGACATTTTAAATGGCTGATATCAGTTATTCTTTCACTGTTCACAATGTTCTTAATGCATCCCTAGAAATATAAGTCCAGAGGCGTAAGGTCGGGGCTTTATTGAAGGCCATGGAATTGGGCCATCTCCGCCAATCCATGAGTTGGAACTTCTCATTCAAGGCTGCACGCCATCTAGTGACCTTAGAAAAAACTTACATTCTTTTCGCTACATTTCAACACAAGAATTATTTCCGTATGTTTAAGAATAATTTTTTTATAAGGTTGCAAAATCCCGGCATTCTTTTTCGATGACCCTGTATAATGCTGCGAGTTAATTTACGTGAACATTTTCAGACACGTGTTGTTTTTTAGCACTTTCCAACCTAGTTGAAAAGTGCTTATGACTTCGGTTTGTCTGGCCGTCTGGCCGTCTGGCCGTCTGGCCGTGCTCTAACTCCCGTAAATATTCTCGGATTGCTCTGCAATTTTTATATGTTATTGTCGTTATCTATGGCACGTTCCCTATTTCAACTGAAGTGTGTAGCACTTATAGTTTTCTTACAGGGACACTCAAAAGAATTCCGTTACATTGCGGTCTATGGGGAAAAATCATTTGCGGTTTATTTTAAAAATGTTTCACTATTGTAAACGCATTGAAATTTATATAGATCACTAAGATGCATTAGAAGAAGCTTAATATGGAATAGTAGGTGTATAGCACTTAGAGTTACTTTACAGGGACAGTCAAATTAATTCCGTTACATGACGTCTATGGAGAAAAATCGTCTGCGGCTTATTTAAATAATGTTACACTATTTTAAACGCATTGAAGTTTATATATATTACTAAGGTGCATTACAAGAGGCTTACTACAGAATAGTGTGTGTATAGCAGTCATCGTTCATTTACAGGGACACACAAAAGAATTCTCTACTGTCTGTTAACAATAATTCCTGGAAGTGTGTTTTAAGTTACTAAACGCGATTTTAATCTTAACTAGCTTTTTGTCTATTACGTGGTGTGTATAAATTCTGTAGATCCTATACAGGGCAGCACAAAAGTTCGCGAACACATTTCCGTTTATTGACAGAAACTCCAGAAGGAGAATTTAAACGGTGCTACGCGTTTCCTAGCTAAACTAAAATTTAGCATCCTATGTATATATGCAAATCTATAGATCATATACAGGGCTACATAAAAGTATTCGGATATTTTTCCGAATATTGTATATATTGAAAATTCCTGAAATTACGTTTTTAAATATGTTATGCGTTTTCCAAATTGTTTACTTAGATGTCATCTTTCAGCTTATTAAACGGTAATGATTTGTAAAATTATTTTAGAAGCGTTGGAAAGTGCTACATAATCTATGCTTGACGCATGATTTTTCGTTCTTGTTGTTAGGAAACTTTTAATTTACACTTTTAATTAAAACTATTTTTTCTCTCTGTAAAGGCACTCTTAAGGTATAGTACAAGATGTAATATTAGAGCATAGATTCAGGGGCTTATTTTATATATTCTTATTTCTGAGTAATTTACTAACATTCATACAGGTTTTTAGATTTAATATGTATGTATAAACAGTTGTTTCATTCCCGTTTAGTTTATGTTCTAATTTAAACTGTCAAATACACAATTTTTGTACTTGTGTAAACTATCATGTTTACGAGAAATTTGAAGTCTATCATTTTGTTTTCTATACATTATAAAAAAATTACATTTTAGGAAATAGTATGAGAATTAGCATAATATGTTTCACCAGATGTGTTAATTTGAATAGCCAATTTTGGAAAATAACTGCAAGTGGTAAACTCAGTATTAAGATCATGTTCACGTTTGTTAAATGTATCTACTCTTGCACAGTGAATATATTAAGGCGAATGGAACAGAAGCGCACTATGTCAGAAAATCAACCGCATTGAATCATTCCCATTGACGTGTAAAGCAGAGTGTTTCCTTGTTAAACATTTGGAATATAAACGTCTTTAGCATATATAAGTGAGTTTAGGAATTATTGAACTTAGTGGTTTCAGCAAGTATGTTATGTTGTAAAGATTTCACAGAATTTAATGACTTAACGTTAATATGTTAATGCTAATTAATAAGCTATAAAGAAAGGAGCAGATTTATTTTAACTCAGAGTACAACTCAGAACAATTTTTCTAAAACCTGTTTCTTACAATTTATAATGTCAATTAAGAGTTCCTAAAGTATTAATCTTGAATTACATACACAAAATGATAAAGAAATATTTTGGGTAAAACTTTAAGCGTTATTTTAGTTATTTGATAATTTTCTCACTTATAATTTAAGATGATAATTTCAAAATTTTGTAGGTTGATTCATGCATGTTTTTATACAGTAATAGATAATCACCCAGTTAAAATATTTTGTAAAATTATTACATAAATTGCAGCAAAAAAATTAAAAATAAAAGAACAATATGTCAAAAATAAATAAAAAATAAGGCAATGCTACGAAGTAAGATGTCACATACTTTATTTGAAAAAAAATGAACGTTATTCATTCATATATCTTTTGGGTAAAATATAACTTAACTTTTATTATTTTTTTATTTAAACGTTTGAACCGAAAAAAACATTGTGACTTCTTTTCAAAAAACTGAAATTTAAATAAAAACTTTTGTTCATAATTAGACATTAGCTAGAAAATGTATTAATTACAAAATAAATGTAACAAGTTGTTTAGATTATCTAAAAAAATCAGATTAGTATATATATGTTGCAGCCAAAGCCCGAAATAAATTCCCGATTTGGCCAGTCATTTTGCAAATTGGCTAATTTTGTTGAAAATTGACTAGCCAATATCCGATCATTTTAATGATTCGGAATTTTACAGACAAGTTTGCGAAATAGCTTAAGTTGAATGCCCAAAGTCTAAAAGAAAAAGTCCTTAGATGATTTTGAGGTTCTGAATGCACTATACTATTCGATCTATTAAAAGTAATAGTAACGGACACTCTCTAATAGCTGACACCTTTATTTAGCGGACATTTTAAAAATCTCCAAAACAAATATTATATGCATATTTTTACCTCTGAATACCAAAACACGAAATAATTGTACACTTCCGAACAACGGACAAATTTGGCGCTCCCGAGGTATTTTTTATTCGGAGGTTTTACTGTTACTGTATTTAAAAAAAAAAAGCAGTATTTTTCGTTAACTGCCCTGGGATTTCCACTTAACCAATTTTAAAATTTCAAATAAATGAAATCTGTTCATTTTTAGATGAGCCAGCATTTGCATTTAACAGAAATATTTCCAATTTCATTTAATTTTTAAGTTAAAAGTTTTTAATGAAATTTCATGAAAGTGATGGCATTTTAATTACTTTCATTGTTCAAAATAAATAAATAAATAAATAAATAAAAAATAAAATAAAATAAAGGTTATTATATATTTATTGATAATATTTTCCTATTATAATAAAAAAGAAAATATATTATCATTTTGCAAAAATGGTGTTTATGACCATCAAGGTGTCATGGGCTTTAAAATTGAACTGACATCATATATGGAAGAAAACATCGATTTAAAAATATGAAACTGCATCGTTTTTCTATAATTTCGTGAAAAACGACATTATTTTCACAAATTAAAATGCAGAACGTGGGAATTCTTGAATTTTCCTTGTGATCCACTTAATTACTTGGTGCGCTATAGTTTGGAACCTGTTGCGTGCCCAATAGTTCGTCTTTTTATTAAAGATGGCTGTTTTCACTAAAATGATGCTTTTATTACGTTGATTATTACGTTAGTTGTTACGTCTTTGTGCCTTGGCACGAAGGCCATCAGTTTATTTTATTATTTAGGATAACTGCTATCACTTCGTTAAGATTCATTATATTATTTATGATTGAGCTCAAGGGCTATCAGTTCATCTTTAATAGTCTTCCACGCTGCTATAGCGATGTAAGACGATTTATATACTGCACAAAAGTGTTTTTTTCTTCCCCTTTGTTTCCGTTTTTTACATTGTGTGTTTATATAGTTTTTATTTTATTTTATTTTTTAATGTTTAATTTTTAAATTTATTTTTTAGATGCAATATAAGAATGTTCTTACGTGGCATTTTTCTTCTTCCACTTTCTTCTTAGATTTTTATGGAATTTCGAAGAAGCGTATGTGGCGAGAGGGAGGGACTTTAGACTATAATGGACTTTACCTCGTGTTAGTGTGAGATATAGTCTATGTTGTCAATCAGCCATCTGATCACTATTTTGCCTTTTGCTTGTATGTGTTTGTTTTGAGTTAGCTGTTTATGCCAAAGTTGCTCGTTGCTTATTATGTCAACCAGAATGTATGCTTGCGTGAGCGGGCAGTATGTGAGGTAGAGTTTGAAAAACTGCCTGTGGCCCCATAGTCCCACTCGAACTGCCATAGTTTATGTGTTAATTCTTTAAGAGTCATTTTCATGTTTCAGATTGTCTTGTTTTCTATGTAGTAGGGAATTGTTTGTTTGGATTCAGCGCTGAGTGTTTGGCCTGTTCGTCAGCACCTTCGTTTCCTTTGATGCGACGTGATCCTTCATCCAGCTTATTTTAAATTTATTATTTGAGTTTTTGACTGTTTGCGGAAAATTTTCTAGTCTATTGTGCTATCTATGTTAAATGGTTTGCTTAGAGATTGCATTGGTGAGATATGGTCCGAGCGGACACTGTCATTTTGCCCTCTAGTGTTACCCCATTCTGCCGCTTTTTGTTTGGCCAGTAGTTTGGCTTGGAAAATGCTGTTAAACGTCCTTAGTGGCACTCACCATGTCTTGATTTCTTGATCATTTTTTAACGCTACATACGCGCTATAGTATGGAACCTGTTGCGTGGCCAATAGTTCGTGTTTTTATTAAAGATGGCTGTTTTAACTATAATTATGCTTATATTACGTTGATTATTTTTTTGTGACTTGCCACGATGGCCACCAGTTATGTCAGTAGCTCCTGATTCCAATTTAGATCCAGTAGTGTATATAACTATGTCTTTTGCATCGTGTCCTATTCGGAGTTCTGCTGTTTCTGCTGGGTGGTTTC